>CAOKZL010001690.1:0-299362 GCA_948472985.1 Iguana delicatissima | reverse complement strand
CGCTACATCCTGCCAGAAACTGCCTCATTCCCACTGGCCAGGATATGTGGTCAGATCTTAAAGTGGTCTGATCAACAGCGCTTTGTTCCGCCGTAGCAGATGCGGCGCCTGTGTGCAGATCCATAGGCTCCGTTGCCTTCGAGGCTGCGCTATTGGTCATGTGCTTCACCACACTCAAAATGATGTCCGCAGCCCTTGAGGGGCTGACAGTCTCCTGCGGCGCCATCTTAGAATCTTTCTTTCCAAGATGGCGCCTGGAACTCTTGCTGGTAAGTAACTGCGTACCTGAGTTTGATTTTGGGAGCTTTTTGCCTCCCTGTTTGTCCCGTTTTTTCACTTTTTTGTCTGATTTCTTCTCCGTTACCTTCCTAACCTCAGGGGGCCTCTTGCTGGCCGTCAATTTCATGTCATCTGCCTCGCTCTCACTCGAGGTCAGGAATATTTTACAGAGCTCCGCTGTACGATCCTCCTCAGCAGATAGCTATGTCATTGATTTCTGAACATTTGCTCCGACCACCTCGTCCGTGACCCACCTTACGGTGGTTTTCTGGATGGTAGTTTGCTTTCCAGTGTCCGAGCCCAAATCAGTGGTGCTACGGATCACTTCGTGTCCCAGGCCCGTTTTTGCATTTAATTTTTTTTCTGAAGACATTTTTAGTAGGCAGTCTCACGCTCAGTTGCTAAACCTCAGTCCTGTTAGAATACCTCTGTTTTTCCCTGTTTGCCGGAGAGGGACCTAAATGCGTCTTACTGTCACGCAGGAGAAAACAAAACTGGCAGGAGAGGGACGGGAGTCAGTTTAACAGTTTTACATCAAGCTCGAGAACAGCTCCTGCATCAGATGGCACGAGGATCAAACCCAGGCATCATGGATTGATCATCCTGTCAGCCTGAGAATATTCAAGTACAAGGAGATTATACTTCAGAGTCATAGTTCAGACCTTTGATAATTTCCATTCCTTACCCCAGAAAAATAGCCTGGTAACTAGGTTCCACATAGTGTGGAACTTAAGTGTTGCACTTATTTGGCACTTAAATGTAAATTCTCTCATAGAGAAAGCTGAACTGTATAACCTTAACATATTCTATGGATAAAGTTGTTTTACACATCTGCACAATTTATTTTAGTTTTTTTATTGAAGTTGTTCTGTCACCCATGCTCTATGAATCTAAGTCTGTGGAAATCTTTATTATATCAGTAGTAGTATCATAAAAGTCATGAAACCAACATCAATTTCCCAGTTTTCAACTTCAAATCTTAACTTTTAACACATTTTCAATATAATGCTACAGGAAATACCAAGTTCTTTGTCCAAAGGATACTCTAAGTTTTTCTTATTGTCTTCAAAATGCCATACCTTTATAACAAGCAAGTGTAAGGGCACTTTCCTTGAATTCATTGGAGTGAGTGTTGATTCCAGCACCATATTCCAGCAGTACTCTCGCAACCTCAACATGACCTGCACTAGCTGCTTCCATTAAGGGAGTATGTCCATTTTCATTATGATCTTCAATATTTGCACCCGCTTTCAACAATACCTTGACAATGTCAACAAATCCCCCTGCACAGGCATATGTGAGTGCTGTGTTCCCTAAAAGGAAAAAACAAACAAATACATCATGGTCATGCCTAGCCCTGCCTTTCTCATTATACACATAAACATTTTAAAAATCCATGATTATAACATTAATCCATTTTCTGCATTGTCACTCAACCTTTATAATTTTTTCTATCCACCATGAAACTCTACATCCATTTACTTGATTGTTGTTTGCCATCAAGTCGTTTCTAATTTATGGCAACAAAATGGTGAACCTCTCATGGGGTTTTCTAGAGCTAAGAGGGTATGATTGATTCAAGGTCACCCAGTGGGTTTCCATGGCTGAGCAGGGAACTGAATCCTGGTTTCCAGGGACATTGTTCCAATGCTCAAACCATAACACTGGCTTTCTATAGGTAAAATCAAAAGAATTTTCTTTTGCGTAGGCATATGTAGCACCGCTCTGTAAAAGTATCACCATATATACTCATGTATAAGTCTACCTCATGTATAAGTCAAGGGCAGGTTTGGGGGCCAAAATCACGGATTTTGATATGACCCGTGGACAAGCGGAGGGTCACTCTGCAGAGAGGGGAAAGGGCAGAACTGCTTCAGGGGACTAGATGTCCCTGGCCACTGCCATTTTCCTGCCCAGGCATTCAGAAAGGTCTTTGCTACTCAGAGATAGGGACTTTTTTACTATATAAAAGATATTGTACAGAACTAACTCATCTAAAAAGGAACCATCCTCTTCTCTGAGTAGAGGGGCAAAAGGTAAGAGCTTAGTTTGTTCCACAAGAATATAAAAGAAGCCCCCTTTACTTTCTTGGTGTTCCCTTGAGGGTAAGCACCATTTTCCCACCCAGATACTCAAAAAGGACCAGAAGGGGCACCACAGAGGAGAGAACAGAGGGGATCGGTGCTTCTTTTAGGATGGATGGACTAAGCTCCTGCCTTTACCATTCTACTCAGAGAAGGGGTTTTCCCCTCCATTTTTCTGACAAGAAGTAAGACTTGGACCCAGGCTTTTAGGGGTCAATTTTTTCACTAAAATTCTTAAGATTTATACATGAGTATATACAGTAATTCTAAATCAGTTTTTTCCCACAGTTACTAGCAATAATGTGGTGGCTTCTAATACTGCACCATTTCACTCCAGAGTGACCACTCTGCATGCTCAACATTCACAACAGTATCAGGTTTCTATAATATAAAGCATGCTTTGATACAAGCTGATCAACTGCTTAATCTTAAAAACAAATATGGGCATTATATAGGTAGGGCCTTCACACATGTAATCCAAAGTGCAAATGAGATGTAGGAATGGCACCATGGGTGAGCCCAGATAATCCCAGTCTCTGGAGCTGAAAATATGAACAAGGCTATTATCAGAAAGAAAGATATAAACAAAGCACTGTTAACCTCTCAGAGATGAGCCACCTGAATGACTAAGATTCTGTAAAACTTACAGTGTAAGTTCTGTCCGAGCCTGAAAGACTCACATTAGAACAGTTAAAAAAATATCAGAAGGTAGAAACACATTTTCCACCAATTTTTAGCCAAATAAGAGGAAGTATGGGCCATCTTGGAAGGGCCCACAGGGATAAAAACTGGTCTCATCCCACAGCAAATTTGCCTTCCCATTCTACACAGTTCCAATTCTGTACCGCATCAAAGACATTTTCCACTGTATCCTTTTAAATTTGCACTCTATATTTTTAAATTTATGGTAGTTCATAATGCTTCTGGTAACAAGTAATCATTCTAATCCAGCTTTCTATCTCTAGAAAGAGAAATTTTTCATTGCCTATCTGTCCTAATAGACACAGCTACATACACTCTAAAACCCCTCTTTATTTTCAGTCCAGAATTAATGAAGGAGTTTATCTCCCTACATGAGCCTATCCATTTTATCCCCAGAGGACCACTACTATCACAGTCATGTTTAGTGAGGACATGTGAGAGGGCTTTGTCAGTGGCTGCTCCCAGGAGGCAAAACTCTCCTCCAAAGGGGACTAAGCTGGCCTCTCTGCTTTCCTTCCACCAACAGCAAAAGATTATTTTAGACTGTGTTAGGTAAGTAAACTGTTGCAGAAAGCTCTTTTAACGTGGGTGCACTGCACTTATATTCCCATAGTCATGTTTCAAAAGCTTTTAAATGGTTTTAAATTAGTGCTCTTTTAATGGGATAGTTTATTTTGTTTTAAAACTCTTAGCTATACTCTGCTTTAATCTATCTTAAGGGTTTCATGCAGTAAGAAATACAGGATATAAATTTTATACACACACACACACTTCTGCACCTGCCAGTTACTAACTCAGATCATTTCCACACTACACCATTATAGTGCTATTATTCCACTTTCAACATCCTATGGGATCCTGGGGTTTGCAGTTTAGGCAGAGGTCTTTCGAATCCTCAGTCAGAGATCTCTTTAGCCTCAGCAGACTGCACACCCCAGAATTCCACAGGATGCTGGAAGTGGAATAGCAGCATTGTAACAGTGTAGTGCGAAATGGCCTCAGTCTGCTGAGTTTTACAACAAGCCTTATGGTTACAACATCTGACCAAACCACTGGACTTTTCTGTTTCTTCTTCTACCTTTTAACTGAATAACCAAGCTTGGAGAACTCAAAACTTGCATGCTTATCTCATATCATGGCAGGTTTTACCTAAATGTGAATTTTAGATTTTTTCCCCCCTAATGGACCAATATGGTTACTTTTGATTTTAATGGTGATCAACAATATCTGATGACAAGGTAAGTTTCTACAACACGATTATTTTCAATTCATGTACAGCCATTTTCACTGAAAGTAATGAAAGATGAACAGGTTGCCAACCTGTAACTGTGATTCTTTGAGAGGTTATCTGTGAACTCACACATATGGGCCATTCTGTACCTGCACAGAGATCTTTGGAAGCTTCTAGAGCCGCATTTTAGTGGTATCCCTGCCCCCTTGCCCACATGCATATAAGGCTTGCCAACAGGAGATCTGGAGAAAGCAACAGCATGAAGAGGGCGGGTTGTGTGAGTTCACAGATGACCATTCAAATCACACAGTTACAAGTAGGTAACCTGTTCTTCCTCTTTGCAGTCTCTGTGACATTCACATAGGGGAGAACAGCAAATTAAACTCACTAAACACAGTGGGTCATGCCAGGATCAACAACAGTACCACCCTATTAAATGCTGCATCAGCTCAGGACTGAGCACCTATACAGTAATGAGACAAGAATGTAGACAGTTTTGACCACACAGCCACATGGTACAGTTCTGGGAAAGGAATCTCTCTGAGATACACAACAAGATGGCTACTGCCTGAGTTGAGTGAGCTTTGATCCCTTGTGGAAGAAGTCTTCCAGGAAGGTAATTGGTGAGGTAGATAGTGCTCAGCACCCACAGGGAAAGATGATGAGAAGAGACCACCTTCCCATTCTTGTTCATGTTATAGGCAATGAACAGTTGAGGAGACTTCCTAAATTGTTTTGTCCAAGAGATGCAGAACAGGACTGCCCATCTCATGTCTAGGGTATGAAGGTGCACTTGAGGTCAGAAAATGGGGATTGCACGAAGCTCAGAAGCACCAGCAACTGGTTAAGATGAAAAGTGGAAACTACCTTCAGGGATAAAGAGAAGTCAGTGAAGAGGACCACCCTGTCCATAAGAAAGGACAAGTTAGGTGGATTCATTCTGAGCACTGATTTACAAGCAGAGGTGATGGCGACAAGAATGCTGTCTTCCAGGAAGGCAGCTTCTCATTCATGGAAGAGTAGAACAGCCCTTGCTTGTCAAACAGAAGATCTTCAATCCTGGACCTTGCATCATGGACTAGACTTGCAGAGCAGTGCTAGCTAGGCATGCCTATGAAGAGTGAAAGCACTGGCCATGGCCTTCATATTACAGTCTGCCTGTGCTTCGCTATGGTAGTCTGCTGAGACATGAACTTATGTCCTTCAGAGGAAAAAAGCAAAGCCATCTTCTTATCATCACCTGACAAGGATTCCATCAGGAGGGCAAGCTGTTCCCAGAGGAACTGCTGTTAGGCCTCCTCATATAGGCCTGATAATTTGCTATTTTAGGAAGCAAGCAGCTGTGGAATTGGTCTTGCAGGCCCACAGCACTGTTCTTACACCCGCTCCACTGGACAGTGCTGCAGTCTGGCAGTCCCCTTCCCACTGAAAAACCTTAAGGTGAGAAGTGTTGTAATGCTTCACTTGCCAAGTAAAGGTCTGGTGAAATGGGCACAAATCAACCATGCAGTCCTCACCCAGGCAGAGAAGACAACATGCATGAAAACTGGATCTTTCCCCAACAGTCTAGACAGTTCTTGAGGGAAGTTTTTGGGACTGTAAGTCCTTGGAGAGAGAAAATGAACTGATGGATTGATAAAAGCCAAAATACAGAGACTTTCAGACAACCCTGCCATGATGGCAGATGAAAAGGAACCAGGTTTTTCGCAGGAACAGACAACTTACATGCGTGTAGGAGAGGGTTAACAACAAAATGGAGCTCTAGAAGCTTCTAAACATCTCCACACAGGTGCAGAATGAGAGACTGACACAGTGAACAATCATTTTAGGAAGAGCTGAAAGGCCAGTCTTCAACTAGTGCGTTATATTTCCTCATGCCAGCTGATCAAGGCAGGAGGACCCAAACTTCCAATTCCATTTTGTTCATTTACTCATCTGTCTTCCTCAATAGTTTCATTACGCTGCCTTGCTTACAATTAATTAGTAATTCAGAGATGAAGATCAGACAACAACAGCAGAAGAAAAGTCCCCCCCTCAATGAAATCAGAATTTCGGGTTTCCTGTCTTGATCACCTGGCATGAGAGAATAATCCACTGATTGTGGATTGCTCCTTCAACCAGCCTGCCTATGTAAGAGTCACAG
Source organism: Iguana delicatissima (assembly GCA_948472985.1). Lineage (NCBI taxonomy): Eukaryota > Metazoa > Chordata > Lepidosauria > Squamata > Iguanidae > Iguana > Iguana delicatissima. The sequence continues at coordinate 292,923 of CAOKZL010001690.1, read as the reverse complement.
AGACCGTGATCTGGTTTTTTTTTATTGAATCATAAAAATAGACAAAAAGCAAAACAGAAATCCCACAGTAACATTACACAAAATAAAACAATATAAAAGAAAACAGACTATAAAATAAACTGCATAACAATGTGCTACCAAAAAGGAGAGCAAAAAAAGGACAAAATTAAAAACATCAAACTATAAGACAACTACAAAACAATACATTGAAGAAAAACAATCATTTCTTCCTACACAAAAATGTATTACAGCAAATTAAAAATACAGTATCAGTTTAGATGCTTTAATTCTCCCAAAACTATGATCCTGTTTTTAAATTATTATAACGCCAGCTAGTTTTCTTCATCAAGTATCCATTTTAGACAGAATTTTCAAAGTATTAATTACTGTATTTTACACTAGTAATGTACATTTATTTCTTGCAAGACTCTTAACATGCAAAACCCAACAAATAGGGAATAACGATCTGTAAACATGTATTACTTGTTTCACAACTCTCTATTCTATACTAACCTGTTGAAGACTGGGCATTGACATCAGCACAATGAACGAGTAGCAGTTTCACAATGTCAACATAGCCTCCACTGGCTGCTGCCATGAGTGGGGTTATATCTCCTTTATTCCCTCTGTCTTCAACATTTGCATGCATGGCAAGCAGTACCTGCATAAATGAAACATAAGTTAACCTCAAACTTCCATTACTATTCTATCCTCCTGACTTCCTGATATTTCTTCTCTGTCAGAAGGGGCATTATTAAAAAAAAAATCAGACTAGACTGGAATGCCACCCTGATATTCAATTGTAAGGGCAATTACTTGACACCCACACTATGTTGCTTCTAAACAGAAAGCTTCCTGTACAAAGGTTTTACCATTTCAAAAGCATACAAACAGGAAAGGGAACAGATGAAGAAGCTAAAAGAAGGTAAGAGGGGAGAACAAACTTTTGGTATCAGACAAAGATGACAAAGGTGTGGAATATAAATAGTGTAGGCTGTTAGTTCAAGACTACCTAAAGAGAAATGTTGCTGCATTAGACAGCCCAGGGTAGCAGCAAGCCATAAATTCCAGATCACTCCATAACACCCCAGTACTGTGCCATATTTCCTGGACTACAGAAACAGTATACGACTAGAGGAATGGCACTGCTATGTGCCATCACTTCCCTTGTCTATCTTGGCCCTAACACAATGGGACAAGGTGAAGCTAGATGTCACCATAACGTGCTTTGGAAGTCACAAATGAAAGCCTACTCGGTAAGGAGGGAGAAATATTCTCAAGATGAAAATACTAAGGGGATGAGAAGCACTTCAACATTTATTTTAAAAACTACAAAGTAATGGTGGACTTGAACACGATCATTACAGAACAACTACAAAGTATTATGAAACCATGACTATACAAGCAAATAAAGAAAAACAAAGTACTGTAATTCAGATGATCTACATTCACATGTTGTCAATCTACTTATTTTATTTTTTCAGTGCAAGTTCTTCCTAAAGTCCTACATGCTCCCAAATATAATCTGAGGCAAATAATATACACTGTTTTTGGTTCTAATTCTATCCTTAGCCAATTCTGTCACAAAACAGATGTAACAGAAAAATTTAGGACTGCAAACTAATGATGTTGTTATCCTGATTTTTACTGGATGTAGGATACTACATTATGTAGACACAATCCACAGCTCAAGCTTTGTCTTCAGCATCAGTTTTCAAGATATTAAATACAATCTTTCCTGTTTTACCTGGAGATGCCAGGGAAGAGCTTTGCATTTCTACACGCATTTATCCACTGCACCACTCAACTACAGCATTATATCAGAGGTAAGATGTGCATTGTTCCAAAAAGCCACTCCCCCCACTGCACTGCTAAATTCTGGGAAGTTGTGTCAATGAACTCCAGCAGCACACCACTAAAACTCTATAAAACAAGCAAAAAATCTTAACTTTAAGCAGTTTTATTCAATTTCCTGTCAAAATTCAGCAGCAAGCAATAAACCCATCTTTGAAACAAACATTAGCTCTTGTTTTCAGGGCTTTTCCCAGTTTATCACCAAATTTTGATGGCATGGAAGGTGACAGATAGCAGAAGGTGGTGGAGGGGAAAGGTTCCTGATCTCACCAAATTCCCCATGCTCGTCCTATACTGACCCTTATAATCCTGACAGACTCTCTGACTCCACTAACCAAAGTAAAAGCAGGGTTGTGAAGCAGGGGGTGTGGCAGTGTAGAGAAACACGGTCAGCTTGCTACACTTGGTTAGCTTCTGGAAAATCAGTGCTATAATCTTCTGGTAATAGAAGCAACTGTAACTAAAGGCTCTTACTCTACTTGAGTGAGGGAGTGTGGGGAGAGGGGAACAAATCCTGAGGATGCAACTTAGGTGCTTTATGATGGAGCATCCTAGTGTCACCGGCAAAGATGTATGCTTACTATTACATAAATATATGGAGCCAATTCACTTCTATGACACAATAAGATATAATTCACGGTCACATGAATCTTCCTGACTTTTCTCACTGACAACTGTGAAGCCATCCTTTTTATTTTAAGACACAACTTAGTAGTTCCAGCTGATGCTCGTGGAATAAACTGACCTCAGGCTAGGTACAGATCATCAAAGATAGTGATACTCCTTGCTGCAGGCATATAAAAGCAGGCCTGGCCCAATCCCAATTTTGCTCCCCAGTGCACTTCCTGACAACAGCCAGTGTATTAAAAAATATTAAATCCTTAAATTGAGGTATTTAAGTGCAAAGAATGTAGACATAACTAATTAAAATACATTAATGCAGTTTTTAGTTCTTCATGTGTTCTCCACAACTTTTCATTGAGTATAAAATCTTCAAAACTATGACAATACAAGCAAATAAAAATGTAATATTTTGTTGTATGCTTCTAAATGAGGACTGTATTCTATAAGCCAGAACTGTTTCTGGATTTATGTCAAGTAACAGCATGAAGTGACTGATACTGATGTTTTACAAACAGCACATATTTGTATTACACTCATAGCTTAGGTCTTTTCTGTCTAATCAGAAACAGGTATTTAAGAACTGAAATGTTCCTTTACGGAACGACTCGCATCTCACAAACAGGAACAGTTTAACATCAGTATGCCCCACTTACTTGTGCCAATTCATAATACCCAGCTGAACATGCCAAACAAAGTAGGCTCTCCCCCTCCTCTGTATGTTCATTTACGCTTCTTCCTTCATCCAGCAGCTTCCGTACAGCATTTACATCCCCATCTGAGCAAGCTTCTGCCAAACTGCGACTGAAAGATATATTTAAACAAAATGAGCTTGGAGAATGAGCCAAAGAAGTTACACAAATGGTAATTTACCACTAACCTCAGATTTTCCAGTTAGGATTAATATAAATTCAAAAATCTTAAACATAGATTAACATAAAAACTAGCATGGCTGTCTGACAGTTCTGTCTATCACTACCTGCCTTATCTCAGTTCTCCATTCCACTTAACAATCCCTAGAGCCTTTTTTAAGGGACTAATGGCTCATAGAGTGTTCCATGACAAGCCACAAATGGAGTTGGTGGTCAACAATTTAATGAATACTTCTCCTTATAACTCTGAAATTCAGATCAAGGTCTATCTAGGTTGCTTTATATAAGAGGTAGGAAAATGAGGCCAGCAGGCATATATGACTTTAACAAGGCAATTTTTGTGAACCTCAGCACCTCAAATTTTGTAGGGCTTTTTTAAAAAATCTAAAAATTTCCAAGGACGTATGGGGCCATTTTTGTCACATCCTCCTCAGATGCTTTAATCCATCTTTTTTTTTTTCAACCAAGGCCCTTTCTACAGATTACCAGATTCTGGCAGCATCTCATGGGGAACTCAGTAGAGTCTCTCCCAGGAAGGGAATATGACAGGAGCATTTCCTTCCATATCCACTCCCTGTGGCAATGGAGGAAGTGTGATGGCACCATCCCAGGCTGCACTGGGACAGGAAACATGGCCATTGTGCTTCCTAACCCACCGCAGCTCAGGTAAGTGGAGGGTGACAGGAAGGCTGCACAATTGCCAGTGATTGATGGGTAAAATCCGTCAGTGATTTGCAGTGTGATCACGCTGTCTGGGGATGGGAGAATGATGAGACACGGATGGCATTACGCATAAATATCGCCTGGGTCCCGTCCTCCTCCCATCCCCAATGTGGGACAATGACATCCTGCGGAAGGGGCCTAAGAAATAAATTGGAAAGGGGTCAGAGTGGATTTTTTTAAATGAAAAAGAAACTCAGAACACTGAGTGTACGCAGCAGGAGATGATGCAGCTTTCCCAAGTACCACCGGAAAGTGATTTAGGCCCTTAGTACTTCGCAGTTGCCCACTCTTCCTTTAGAAGCTGCTTAAATCAAGAATAGCAAGTTTAAAAATGCTCTATATCTTGAAAAAAATCACAAATGTCAGCTTTTCACATCAAATCCACATAAATTCAAAGGAAGACATACACAAAACTGAATACATACTTGTCCACTTGTCCTGCATTGTGATTGTTCTCTGCTCTCATCCGTGTCAATGCTGCAGCAGCTTCATCCAATGCACAGCTGACAGAAGAAGTCAATCTTCGGAGCACTTCAGGATCTGCGAAGGCTTTACCATCGGCAGTGGACAATTTACCAATCCCTTCAGCGTATGTATGTTCATCAATCAGGTTAGTATGAAAACCACACAAAAAATGCAGAGACACTATTTTAAATTTCAGCCACATGCACTATGAGTTAAAACATCAGAAGCAAACATGCCAGAAAATTAGAAGCTATTTTGTCCCTAAAAGATGAGAAGTTGAAATAAAATATTAAAAGAAAACCCTAGCTTTAGGATTTTGATAATTTCCACTACACACTTAATACCAACTCGTACACTTATACAAAACCAGGAACCCAAAGAACAGAATGGGAACTAAAGAAAAGCTCAATGGCATATCCATTTTAGAGCTCAATTGTTTTGGTTATTTTGAGTAGTTCCTGAATTTTCAGATGAAGTAGCAAAAATAAAGTCAAGCACAGATTAAATGCAATGCAGAAAACTCGACGTACTTGTATGATGCCATATAAATTAATCCATTTCCCCAAGTTTTATCAACTTAAAGAAGTATTCTAAATATCACACTGTAAGTTGGATATATATTCAATAACACATATATATTCAATAACACTTAAGTTTATTTCTTTGAAATGAATTAATTCAATTAATATTGAAGTCACTAATTAGTTACAATCAATTTTCTGCTTTTCACAAGCCTACTGCAAGTGTGACTAAGCCTGGATCCAACTCAGTGCTAAGAGTAGTTTGTTTTATAAACATATTAGTCACAATGTTTCATAATGGGCAGTTTTAGAAACCAGGTTTTTTTTAAAGTTTGTAAAAAAAAATTCTGCTTTTGCTTCTAAAATATTTTTCACAATCTAATGCTGCAACTTTTTAAAAAAGAAAAACAAATATTTTGTTCATTATAATGCCACATATATCAGCATAATAAAATATCTCTTAAAGAAAACTATATTAAGATTTTAAACTAATGCATATAGCACAAACAGTGAAAAATTGGATTTTCCATTCTAGATATACAAATTGGTGTCACAGAATAAACACTGAAATCACAGCATGAGAAAATAAAATAATAATTTAGAACCATTAAGAAATCAGCAGGTGAGGCCAAACGCAGTTGGTAAAAGAAGTATGCTAGAAACACACATTTAAGAACACCTAAACAACATCTCTTAGATTTTCAATCACAGTTGTCCCTCCACTTTTGTGAGGGTTCAGGCCGCAGAATCTGCATAAAAGTGAAAAAACTGCAAATAACTCCCCCCTGCTCCCCATCCCATTCTCTTCCAGGCTTCTCCCTTCCCATTCCCACACAACAGGGAAGGGAATGGAGGGTGAGGGAAGGCTCATAAGAGCCTTCTTTTCCCTCTCTGGACTTCCTCCCACCATTCCTATGCATTTTGCCCCAGCACTGAGAACTCATGTAAGCCTTACCCTGCCTCAATTCCTTTCCATTTTGCCTTGGAACAAATTCTCCTCACCAGGGCAAAATGCATAGGAATGACAGGGGGAGCTCCAGAGCTCGCACGAGCTTCCACTCCCCCTTTCCCTTCCATTTTGCTTGGCAAGGGAAAGGAGGGAGCTGGGGGGGAGACTTGCATGAGCTTTCCCCCATCCCCCTTTTTCTTCTGTTTTGCATGGGAAGGGAAGGAGGGGGCTCCAGAGGGTGGAAAGAAAGCTTGCACAAGCTTTCCCCCATTCCACTTTCCCTTCCATTTTGCATGGGAAGGGGAGGGAGGGAGCTCTGGAGGGAGGAAAGGAAGGCTTGCATGAGCTTTCCCTCGCACCCCTTTCCCTTCCATTTCGCTCTGGTTTGAATTCTTTGCACTGGGGCAAACTGCATGGGAATGGGAGGAGAAGAATGAGGGGGATGCATGCATGTTCACAAATAATCAATTTTGTGAACATCAAACCCATGAATGTGGGACGAGAACTATACCCCCATAGGGTACTCATTAATAACCTTCTCTTGATCACAGTGGTTCAATCCAAAACTAAGATGGTATATGCTACAAGATCCCATTTGAAGGAGAATAATTCACAGAAAATGTTCCTTATGCCACTAGGAACTTGCCACTTAGTAGAAATCACTAGTGATCCAGGCTAGGTTTGCCCAGAAACCCAACACACTTTTGTTGACAGGGGTTTTAACATTGGACTACTGTAGGTAGATCAGGCAGAACAATGATCTTCCTGACATGGGACAAAGGATGGGTTGTGTGAATGCACAGATGACTATCTGTGGAGCCACAGTTATAGGACAGTAGCTTGTCTTCCGTGTGATTTTGATGGCTCACATACATGGGAAGATTTAGGAGGCTAGTTTACCCACGGAGGACAGATGTCACACCAAGTTGAGTAAAACACTACATAGCCAAGGCAACATCCATCCTCACTCTGGTATCCAATCAGCAGTACCTTAACAAATACAAAAAGAGCATGTAGCTTTCTCTTAAAAATCAGATGTACTGAATGAAGTTTTATCTCCCTCCCCCAAAAGCTCCGATTTGCAGTTTGGCATGTTGCTGGACTCGTGTCTGAGCCTGGATGCCCTGGTCTTGATTACATTCCATTTGCATTACTGCTATGTACACTACGTGGGGCTGATTCTGAAAACTGTTCATAATGCAAAATGTCTAAGCCAGGAACATGTAACTCCCCTGTTCAAACAGCTTTACTAACTACCAGTCTGTTTCTAGAGAGAATTCAAAATGTAGGTTATGACATTTAAAGCCCTACACGGCTTGAAGACGGACGATTATACTATAATAGCATAGAGTGGGTTCTCCATACCTGCAACCTCCATACATGCAATTTCCAGTTCATACAAAGCACTGCATTCTATACCTAAATGGCAGTGATGTGTGCATAGACACATTGAAGCATCCATGTACACATCACCACTACTGAACAGAATAGGACACAAGCATCCACAAATTCTTCTATTTGCAGGAATTTCTGAAACAGAACCTCCACATATACAGAAGGCCCATTGTATCTCTCTATTTAAACCTCCTCAAATTTTAAGATTCTCAGAGGAGGGTTTTATTTTGGTCCTACCATCCTCACAGATACAGAAGAGAGCCTTCTCAGTGGCTATTCTCAGTTTGTGGAACAACCTGCCACAGAAGGCTCATATTCAGGGACATGCATGTTCTTTTGAACTGTTTAACTGTTTCTCAGAAATTAACAAATGGCCAACAGAAGTGGATTTTTCATGCCATTTTGACTGTTAAAAGATACAGGAAGCCCCTGTCTTTCAACAATCCGCTATCTGACAGCTCACTCTTTCAAAGCTTAAGGACAAGTTCTATTAATTCAGCAGAGGTTCTTGTCAAGAACGGACTTAAATCACAACAGGTACTGATTAAAATAAATCTTTACTGGGTTTTTTTGCTCATCATGACTTCAGTGTTCAGACTGAGGGAATGTGGAAAGGAGCAAAGCGGGTATGCAGTACCTCCCCCACGTGGTTCTCAACCAAGCAGACCTCTTACCTCACTACAGCTGCATTCTATTCTAACATTCCCATCCCTCTGAGCTAGGCACTTATTTCCCCAATGGCTATTGTAATTCTTTTGGAGGGCTAACTGACTGCCAGACAGTTCTGTTCCTTTCATCAGTTCTTTTGGCCTATGAAGGCTCACTTGGACCATTCTCTCACACATGCTGCTTACAAAAGCAAGCTAGGAGAGAGAAAAGGCAGTAAGTCAGCTGAGAGTCTTCGCAAGCAGCACATGAACAGCTAGTCCCAAGTAGGCCTCTGTAAGTCCTTCATGCTTTGTATAGTATATAGTACATGGGTTCTGCTTTTCAACCAATTCTGTCTGTTGACAGTGCTCCATCCCTAGCTTGTCAGATAAGTGACAAAGCTTGTACTTCGTTACTGGAAGGACAATTTTCCTTCATTTCTGATTCAGTGAATAAAAGATCTAACAATATTTGTAACATCTGAATGATGTACAGGTGAAATTTACAAATGAACTTATATTTGGATATATGGTCAGTTTTTTATAGAAACTTATTACTAATGTGGTTATTCTTCTTTCTGTGTTCTTATTTTTTTGCTCTTGTTATACTGGAACATTATTATATATAAATCAGAACCCTTCTGAACAAAAAGAAAAAAAATTAAGTGCCTAGGCTGTTTCTGGGCTATTGGCATGGATAGTGCTAATTATTATAAGTTCTGGGGCCTCTAAGGAGAAACCCACTAGCAGGATTATGCCATAAAACAGAGAAAAGGACATCAATATCAGACCAGTCAATATCAAAGAATGGGAAGCCAGACGTGGTTAAAAATGAAGGAATGGACAATACTGAGACTCAAATCAAAATCAATAGTATCAACACCAACAAGAAAAGTCATTCCAGTCAAAGCAGGAGGAGAACTAGATATGGGCACCATTAGCACCTGAGAAGGTCAAGCCTGGACTATCTGCTTAGCTCCAGGAGGGGAATGCACAGAGCCCCTGACACAAAGGCATAGAGTGTTTCAATGGCAAGAATGAAGCTGAGACTAATGTTGCCATAGGAGCCTAAACTCCAAGACAAAGAGTAACCAGGAGCACTGTAAGTGTCATGGCCAAGGTCAGGGGATGCATGAGTACCTTTATGGCAGCACAACATACCAAAACTATCCGTTATTCTGGAAGCTTGGAAACTGAGCTATGAGCTTACAGCAAAGGCAACCAAAAGAGGCTGACAAGAGTACGTTAGTGGTAATATGGTAGCAATTTCACCTTTCACAGCCTATTTGTAACTTATCCATCATTGGGTAATGCAGGAGTGGGGAAAATGCAGTCCATGGCTGCTCCCTGAAACCCTCACTTCTCTCAATTTTTAAAAAATGTTTTGGCTGAAAAATAGTTTAAAAACCACTTTAACCACCAGAAAAAAACAAACAAACATAGTGGTTGGGCCCCCTTGGCCGCCATTACCTTCCTTCACTACTCTCAAAAAGAGAGTGAAATTTGGCCTATTTCAGCTGCTACTCACGATCAGGAACAACATAACATTACTTCCATTTGCACCAAGAGTGGCAGCACGGCCTGTGGGATGAGGAATAGGAACTACACAACAGTTCTATTACGGTTTTCTGCCAAGTTCAAAATTCAAAACCCAACGTTGAAATCTACTGACCCAAAAAACCCTAAGAGCTACTTTGCCGTTGCGTGCCTTCAAGTCATTTTCAACATATGGTGATGCTAACATGACCCTACTACAGGGTTTTCTTGGCAAAGTTTGTTGAGAGGCAAATTTCCCTTTACCCCCTCTGAGGCTGAACATATTCAATTTGACTAAGGTCATCCAGTGGGTTCCCATGACCAACTGTGGAACTGAACTCCAGAGCCATAGTCCAATGCTCAAACCCACTATGCCACACTGCCTCTCAAACAGCTAATACCAAAACAACCCAGTAGCTACCTCAGTTTTGAATAGAAGAGAACACTTCCCAAGATGGATACCTCCTTCTTCAGCATGGTTGCATTTAAGCCTCTTAATCCTATTATGCTGTACAACTATGCAACATGGTGCTCTCCAGATGCTTTATCTGAAAATACCATAAGCCTCTGCCAGTATGGTCAATAGTCATGCAATGGTCTAAAACAGTGCTTTTCACGCTATATGATGTAAGGGAACCAGCAATTATATTTTTTTCAAGGACCAGTACCACATGTGCCCATTGGCTACAACTGCTTTTTTCTTTCCTGGAAACTTACCAGGGACTAGCAGGCAATGGCTTGGGGGCTACCACTGATCCAGGGACCACTACAGTACATCCACTGTCTATGCAGGAGTTTGGTTCCAGAGACCACCCCATAAAGCATAATATCCCATTACAGTCAACAGACACAACTTGTGTGCACACGTGTCAGTGCGGACTCACACCCTCCAAATCCAATGACTATAATGGGACACGACATTTCACACAACCTCACATTCAAACATGCAGAGGTTGCGAGAGAGGAGGGCCCACTGTATTTTAAGCATCCATGGTCTAAAATATCTGTAGGACAAAAGATTGTCTATTTCTGCTGCAGAATAAATAAAACACACTTCAAACTATCAAACTTTTTTCAGTTGCCCTATTACAAAATACCAGACTACAATCCTGCAAGTTCTTGGGCTTCTGGAAAAGGTTGCTCAAAAGTTGCAATGTCTACAAGTCATAACTACTGAGATTAGTGAAAAGCCACCAAGATAATGAGATACTCATTAGCTAAAATGACCTTAATGTATCAACAGGAATGAGCAGAGCTTAGAACAACTCTCTGGAGCAGCAGAAAACCAGTGGGATCCAACTTCTGTATAACTTTGTGACATCCCTTCAGATATTTAAAGATGACTATCATGTCACCTCTCCATCTTCTCTTCTCCATGATAAAAAGATCCAGCTCCCTATGTTGTTCCTCATAAGGCTTGGTTTCCAGACCTCTGATCACCTTAGTACCCTTCTCTGAACACATTCCAACTTGTTAATATCCAGAACTGGGTATCACAGTAGCATCAACAAGATCCACAGCACTGATCTGATTTACTAAGCCTGTTACTCGGTCAAAAAAGGGGCTAAAATTAATTTGGAATTACTTGTTCTGAGAAACCCAAGCAGGCTCTCAGTAATCACAGCATTACTTTCTAATGTTGTTTAATTATCTGTCCTAGAACTTTCCCAGGTATTGAAGTCAAGCTGAATGGCTGGTAGTTGCACTGGCCTTCATTTTCCCTCTTTCTGAAGATGAGGACAACATTTGCCCTCCTCCAATCTGCTGGGACCTCGCCTATCCTCCAAGAATTCTCAATGATGGTGGCTAGAATAGCTAGGAATTCCTTTAATACCTACTTTACATATTCACGGCTGTAGTCCTTTTATTGAATAATCTATTCTCTTTCTACCAGTTAAACACTGGGAGAAGACAGAGGAATTGAACAACTCAATCTTCTTTCTGTCTCCTGTTAGCAGATCCCTTTTTGAATCTTCAGTCTGGCTGGGGGACCTACAGTAGACGTATATAATAAGGTTATTGTTATTGTATTGTATTGTTATTAGGAAATAACAACCGTTATTTCTCTCCTTTAATTTTACCCAAAGCTTTCATCCTGTTTCCCATGTTCTAAGTCATGAATCTCCTCACAGGTATATATATTCTATATTGCTAGTGCTCCTCCTTCCCTGTTTGGTCTGTTTCTTTGGTATAGGTTATACCCTTCCATTACTATGTTCCAATCATAAGACTCTTCACACCAGATTTCAGTGATGCCTATTAAATCATATTTGCCTTCTTCTGTTAAGACTTCACATAGATCTTATTTCTCATACTCTGTGCATTAGTGTAGATATATCTAAAACCAGGGGTCTTCTCTCCGGTTGATTTCTTGTTGCTTTTTTTTTTGCCCACTGCTGAGCTCCAATATTATTGGATGAATTCTTCCTGCTTTCGCTAAGATTATTGTTCCCAGTGCTTGGTGTTCTCCTGCCCTCTGGAATACTGTCTCCTTCCACGATGCAATTCAAAGTGAAGCCCTCTCGATCATATTTGCAAGACTCTTGGCAAATACATTCTTCCCAACTGCTGTGGGGTACAACCTGTCTCTTGCCAGAAATCCTTCATGAAAGAGCATACCAAGGTCCAAGAAGTCAAATCTTTCCTGATGGCACTATCTGCAAAACCAGTTGTTTACTTCTAGTGCTCTTCTCCTTCTTCTTGAACCACATCTTTCAACACGAAGCAATGATAAAATAATTTGTGCCCCAAGACCTTTTAGTTTCCTCCCCAGAGTCTTTTAGCCTCTTGTGATACGCTGAAGCCTATATCTTGCTGTATCATTTTTTCAAACATGGGTCAGAAAGAAGGTGTAATAGTCAGTGGGCTTGATCAGCCTTGCCAACCTCTCTGTTAAATTATGAATCTTTGCTTCTGTGAGACAGCATACCTCATTAGACATCTTAACAGATGAACACACCACTGTCTGTGTTCCCTGTAACAAAGAATCACCTAGTACCATCACACATCTCTTCTTCCTTTGAGAACTGACAGCAACTCTTCCATCCACAGAACCCTCTGAGGTTGCCTGAATGACTTCAGAGCTAGAAGGCTCTTGTTCCTGCTCCAGTGCCTCCTAATCATCAATTAAGAAGAGAGCTTGGAATCAGCTGTGCAGCTCCAACCATGAAGCACGGTTCTTGATAGTTCTGCTTCTGTGTGTTGCATTCCTCTAAGTATCTTCTCTTTTGTGTTTTGGTATTGTTGCCCTCATTAGAGACACCCACAATTTCTTGCCCTTCTAGCAGAGTCTGCTCCACTCTTTCCTGGGCAACCAACTTCCACTTCATACAGGTATAGTGCAGCAGATCCCCTGGCAAGAAAGCAAACATGGCACAGATGCTGCAAGTCACTCCAACATCTCCATCACCATCCATGGTCATCATCCTATATGAATAGCAACATAGCCTTCCAGATTTTCCCTTTAAAATCCCCTGTGAAATGCTCCAAAAATGCCTCTTTTTCTTCCTCTTTGCTGAGGCTGCAGCTATACAGAGCTAACGGTTGTTCTGTATATCAAGTAAGTGACTCTGCAGCACTGTCCCATTAGACCATGTGCTCAGACAGAACATGGCCAAAACACTCACATAAGCCTCAAAACAGCATAGGCAAACAACCAACACTCACCCCCGAAACACAAGCTTACCTTTTTCTCTTTCTTCAGAGATGATCTCACACAGCACTTTGAAACAGACATTTAAAGACTTGAGAAACAAAACAGAGCCATGAGGAACACAACAGATGTGCCATAGGGTACAGCACATGCATCCAAGCACTATGATCACAATATGATCATTTAGGCAGAAGCACTACATATCAATCTGGAAAGCTGAATTTATTGTGAAGTTCCTTTTTCAGCAATGGACTTGGATCACCCCAAAGGTTTATTTAATCCAGCATCCCATTTCACACAGTGGTTAACAGGAACATAACCACAAACAGGATATGAACACAGAAGTCTCCTCCTGCTATTGTTCCCCAGGAATTAATAATCCATTGGCATACCACTTCTGAACATGGAAATAGTATACAGTCATCATGACTTGTAAATATGGATGCATATCCTCTATGAATATGTCTAATCCCCTTTCCAAGTCATCTAAGCTAGTTGACATCATACCATCTTATGGTAATAAATTCCATAAATGAATTGTGCCTTAAGTTAAGTACTTTTCTTTTGCCTGTCTTGCCCTGTCAAACTAGAATACACTCAAGTAGATGGACCAATGGTTATATCCTATATAGGGCAACTGGCTCAAAGCAATAATGAAAAATGCAACTTATTTTACATAAGAATATCAGGACTCCAGGATCTCCATGAGCAACAATGTTTCCACCGATCCTGTACACCAAACTCAAAGAAACTCGACACAGCATATTCTCTTGTTGCGGTGGTGTGCTTTCAAGTTGTTTCCAACTTACGGTGATCCTAACACAAACCTATCAACAGGGTTTTCTGGGGCTGAGTGTGACACATCCAAGGTCACCCAGTGGGTTTCCATGGCCAAGCAGGGAACTGAATCTTGATCTCCAAGGTTATAGTCCAATGCTCAAACCACTACACCACACTGGCTCTCAACATATTCTTTATCACTGAGCAATGGCTGCAGCCTACCACACACAAACATACACCTGAACTGCAAGGTCAGTAGTTGTTGCAACAAAATCAAATATATACAAAAAGATTAAAACAGTTTTAAAATTGTTTTAAAATCAATAGATATTGATTTTATTGTATGTTCTCAGGAAATCCTTGGGTGCAGAGCAGGATACATTTTATTTATTTAAATATTTATATCAAATTGAAAACTAAAATGCATCAATTGTAACAAGCTATACAATACCAATTTAAAGCGCCTAGATGCTCACAGATAGATGCATTAGAGCTACACATTAGCGTATATATGTTTTAAAGACACCCATTAGCTGGCAATGCAGTTGCAACAGTGGTGCAACTAGATATAGTTCAATAAACTATGGTCTAAATCAGTGTTTCTTAATGTCCAGGAATCCCTGGGTGTCTGTGAAGCCCTGGTGCTTTTTTAGCCTTTTTTGTGAAAAATCACCCCAAAATGCCACCTGGATCAGCAGCATAACTCAAAAAAACCCCAACACCCTGAAACACTTTTTAAAATGCCCCAAACTGCTCTGAAAGCAAGCAAAAAATGAGGAAGCAAAACAAAGAAACAGACCTCTGGTTATGCACAGAACTCATTTTTAGCCAACTTTCAGGAGAAAAACAGACGATACGGTGTTCTATAGAGCCCAACACCGGCCTACACCACAGTTGTCTAGCTTGACTTAAATTAATCCACCTTGTATCAAAACAAAGAGTCAACTCATTAAAAAAGCAAACAGTTTGCCACTAGTTTACTCCTACTATATAGATAGTATGAAGCTGCAGCCATTTAGGTGTTGCTGGAATGTAATTCCCAGCATTCTTTACCACTGGCTATATCTCATAGGAACTGCATTTCAGCAACACCTAAAGGGCTGCACTCTGCCTACCTCCTTACTATCAATATGGTAGGAGTAGCCTCTGCCTTACCTGCTATATAACTTAAAGTCACAATGCATGGAAGTAATTATCAGCACCATAACTGCAGTGGTGGTTTTCCTTCTCTTTCCAACTAGCAACCCTACATTTTTTATACACAACAAGTTATATCTGAAATTCATGAGGAGGAGTAAAACTGTTGGGAAAACCAACTGTTGCAGACAAGTTTTGGAAAGAAAGCTAAGTTGTCTTGCACAATGCCACTTTTGAGATGTACATATTTTGGGTGGAATATTAAGAGTATAAAGCTACCATGAGGTAGGGGTTTGAGTGCTGGATTATGACTCTGGAGAACAGAAGTCAAATTCCTACTCAGCCATGAAAACCTACTGGGTGACCTTGGGCAAGTCACACTCTCCCAACCACAGAGGAAGGCATGGACTAACCTCCACTGTTCAATCATGACAAGAAAAATTCATGACAAGTTCACCTCAAGGTTATAAAAGTCAAAAACAACTTGAAGGCACACAACAACAAATCAAGAGTATAGATCCTGAATAAAGCAGACAAATATACCTAATGCAAATGGAGATATAAGGAAAGCTTTCATCTTTGATGTTTAAAAGCAAAAAATAATGATCTTTATATAGTGTGTGATGAGCCTTTCCTAGGCTGGGTTGTTGACACTTATGATACAGAAGCAAGGCTATACTGCACCACACATCTGTTACAAATATAGGATAATAATTTTTATCTGCACCCTGATCCTAACACTTCTAACAGTCTTTAAAAAAGAGCAGCCACCAAGACAACAGCTTAGAAGTATGACTTCTGTATCAACAATACTGTCTAAAAATAAGCCTGTGCTTGGAACAGGGATCCTGACAGAAAAGCATGCAGTAAACCAAGAATCATGAACACTCCAGTAAAATCCAGTATAAGGTACGTTCATAGACAGAGGATCTCTAATGGTATGTACTGACAGGCAGCACTCTACCCAATATTTAAACAAGCAAGGACCAACTTTCATTCCTTTGCTTCCTAATGAATACACTTGATAATAAAATACTGGTTGCAACTTAAAAAGCTTATGTTAGTCTGGACTTCTCACAACTTGTCACTAGCAATGATCGCCAAGCATAAGTAAAGCCACAGAAAAGGTGTGTCCTATGTACCAGACAGCAACATGTCATGGAAAATTCTCCATTTTACAAATGTCATTTTTGCTGTGTGGCATTCTTAACAGATATAATGCAATCAAAACTGTAGTTGATTAATCAGGTTAATACTCCTAGAAAGGACATATATCTACATACACACCTCTTCAGGTAAGCTACAATTAGCACTCTAAACAGTTCAGTAAATTCGCCCCACCCATATACAAGTAAAGTATATTTAATTGAACTGTCATGTCTTAAATATGCAAATAAATAAATAAAATAAAATAAAGGAAGTGCTGAACATAACATTTAAACTATGACTTGTGAATCCCTTCTCCAATTGTCACTGGAACTACTTTTAGATACATTTATACAACAACTTAGATTATCAATGTATTTTAGTTTTGTTTATTGCAAACATGCTAAATGAGATTTCACTCAATTTATAGCAGCTAAATTTTTTTATTTTTTTTTGGAATGTGATCACATCTGAAGGCAGATCTGATATTGGTGGGATAAAGGAATGATCCACCATAGAGTATCTTAATATAGAGGCAAACAAATATGTATGGCAGTCTTTTTTTAGTAGGCAGTGTCAAGATATTTAGGACCTTATGGGTGATAACCAACATTAACAAATTTGGTATAAAAATCAACTGGACATCAGAGAAGCTGTTGCAGTGGGGGAGTCCCATGCTCAAAAAACAAAAACAGAAACAAAACAGAAAAACCCCACCAAAACAAAGCAAAGAAGAACAAAACAAAACAGGGTCCTGTCATCCTGTCTGCAACCTTCTGGAACAGGTGGATTTTAAACGCGCTTTACAAAGACAGACTCAAGTAAAGAACATTTAGCTTGCAATGCAATTGTGTTACGATTGAAGTACATATGTCACAATGAATGAGAGATTATTATTTTTCCATAGTTATTTAATTTATATGCAAAAGAGAAATTTTGTATCCCAAAATGCAGCTAAAACTAATCATCACAGTAAAAAATAATATTCAGATCATTAAATTAACTATCCAAGAAAAAATAGCATTAATTTGAAACAATATAAAATCATTTAAAAATAATAATATAGATAAAAATACAGCACCTCTATTAAAAGACTCATCTACATCAACCAGTTAATAGTTGAAAGCTGGTCTTAAAAAAGTGTTTGCTAGCAAAAGGAAAATATAGGAAGCAAATCCATGGCTTGGAGGAAAAAAGACAAGAGCTGTGCAAACGGTTAACTTTTAATATGCATGCCTAACTGCATCACAGGACTACTTTTTACACTATCCTGAATGCAAATATGGCTGTGTATGAAAATAATTGCTATGTCAGTACCTTTCATTGCCTTCTTCACTATGCAAAGATGTTAAAAATCATACGGGAGAAAAATGGTGATGAGGTTTCTTTTCTGTTGGTAATTGAGCTGAAATTTTATTTCCTGTATTTTATTTCTCTTTCTCACTAGTCCTCACAAAGGCAACAATGGGAGTGGCCTCTGCTCACAGCGAAATCCCTCAATGCCATCTTAACTGACAACATCCCTGACAGAATGGAGGCCTGTGAGTGTAACATCATCACCATTTTTCTCCTGTACCATCTTTGCATGATGAAGAAGCCAGTGAATCTTCAAAAGCTTCTATAAGGTACTTTATGCTTTGGAGATGGCTCAAAAAAGCTATCACTATCTGTGGACTTTGGATTTTGTTGTATTTTGCAGCACGGCCAATACAGCTACCCATACAATTTTTTCCTGTTATGTTAGTGTTTCATTGTTCTCTTTAGAAGTATGAAAAGAACCATTTATCTTACCTGTGAGATTGTCCTTTTGAGTGGAAGAGGGGATAAGCATCCTGATTATGGGTTGATCTCTACCTTTTCTCCAAGCAGTAGGAGCATGACAGTTGTTTAGAGAATGTCCTCTTGGGAGAACCATCCTTTCCATGTGGTCAGTTGTGTTACAGCTCTGAAGCTCCCAGAAGAACTTAATGTACATAACCTCTTATCACATTACACTAGTGGACAGAATTTAATGCTCTCTCAAGTAATAACAGTACTCATACTTCATTATTAGTGTATTATTATTATTATTATTATTGAAGAAAGAGAAAAAACAACGGTAAAAGCAAATAAGAAAGGAAGGAGATTGTCACAGAACATCTAACAAATAAGAATCACCTAGCACGGAATTCGACATTCCACTCCAATCCCAAATTGTGTGCCAAACATTTGCCTGAGGTAAAACTTTCAGTCAACAACCCCCTACAAAGGAAGATGGCATTTTTCCATGTAGCTGCCCTGCAAATCTCTGTCAGTGGTGCATTGGTTGAAAATGCTGCCAAGGTGGTTGCACTCCTAGTGGAGTGTGCCTGGACCAGTACTAGTACTCTCATCACCTTGTAATAATCTAATAATAATAATAATAGTCAGTGTAGAGGAAGAGAACTTCTTTCCTTGGGAGCACTGACCAAAGGACAAGAACAGTGAAACTGCCTTCTGGAAAATGGCTGTCCTCTTCAGATACACCTTGATCACCCACCAGAATCCAAAGTGTACCATATCTTCTCTAGGAATTTGGGTGGCTCAGGACAAAGCATGGCAACATTCCCTCCCACTCCCCACGGAACAGTGAGTCCAGTCTTATTTCACACAGCTCCTTTCTTACTGACAGAGCTAGCAGCTCACAGCCCTTGCATGCAGATGTGATGACTGTTAACAGGAGTACCTTCCATAGCAACTGCTTGAGTAATGCCTAATTGGTTCAAAAGGAGGTACTGTAAATGACTTGACAATTGTGGGCAGGTCCCATGATGGGTACCTTAAACCACTGGAGGGACTAAGAGGGAGAATCCTCCTAATGAGTCTGCAGATGTGAGGGTGTGTTGATGTCCTGTCACTTTTTCCTGTGGGAAGACGTACGTGATGGCAGCAAACTGTCTCTTAATCATGTTTAGTCTGAGATCCCTGTCTATGCTTTCCTGAAGGAACTCCAAGAGCAGTGGTACAATGATCTGGAGGTAGTCCTGCTCTTTGCACTTGCACCATCTCCTGAACACTTGGAAGATATACTTGTAGACCTTATTGGTAGAGGGCCACTTTGAAAATAGCATGATGTCCACTACATTGTCAGAATATCCATGTCTCTGAAGCATGTGCTTTTCAAAAGCTACTCTTGAAGCTGGAGCCACATCAAGTCCATATGGTGGACTTTCCCTTGTGACAGGAGATCCAATCTCACTAGAAGAGACAGGCAGTCCAAGGCCATACTGCCTATTTCTTTGAACCATGGTCTTCTTGGCCACACTAGAATGATAAAGATTACTAGGGTATTCTCCACTCCCACTTTTCTTAGCACTCTGGAGAGGAGCAGAGTTGGAAGACAAGACTATGGCAATATCTTCAGGCAAGGGAAGATCAGGGCATCTAGGCCCTTTGCCCCCTCTATCTGGTAATGTGGCTGGAACCTGGGTACCTTGTGATTGTTTGGGAAAGCACATAGATCCACTTCTGGAACTCTCGACCTTTCTACAAGGAGCTGGCAGACCTTTGGGTGAAGACCTCCACTCTGCCTGGCCAAGGTCAGTTCAGCTCAACCAATCTATTCTGGTGCTCAAGATCCTTTCATGGTGTTCTGTTTCCAAGAACAAGAGATGGATTTCCACCCACGTTAGCAAAAGCCTTGTCTCCTCCATGAGGTGGCAGGATTGGGCTCCTCTTTGTGGCTGATGTGGGCCTTGGCTGTGACTAAGTCTGTCCTGATGAGAATCGTTCTCCACCTATTGCTGGAACACTATTAGGGCCAGTCTGACAGCCCTCAACTTCAACCAGTTTATGCTGTGGTCTAATTCCTCCTCTTTCCAAATCTACTGAACCAGGTGAGGCCCACCCACAGTGGGCACCCCAGCCCAACAGGCTGGTATTGGTTACGGCCTGGATTTTTGATGTGTCCCAGAAGGCTCTCCCCTCTGTGAATCACAACGAAGTTCCATCAAGCCAAAGACTGGATTGTCTACAATAGCACCTAGATCTTCTGGTGACTCTTGGACATTATGACCGACTGATAAAGGAGGAGGATTTCAGAAGTGGAACCTCACCCACAGGAGGCAATCTACAGCCATGATCGTAAAGCCTTGGACAGACACTAGGAAGGACAGGTCCACCTTCTTTATCAGCTTTACTAAAGCAATGGCTCTCTTGATGCTCTGGATTCTCTTTAGAAGCAAATCTATCATGCCTGAGTTGGTGTATATATCACTGTTCCCACATGCTGAATCTTCTGAACTAGAGTGAGGTGGCTCTTCCCATGATTTACCAGAAAACCATGGTAATCCAACGAATCCAGCACCTTCTACACATCCTCTTAGGCATGCTAGAAAGATACTGCACGCACAAGCAGGCTGTCCAAACATAGCCACCCACAGACATGCACTCTTCTCCACATCACTATCAGGGCTATCACAGCCCTTGGGAGCTGATGTCATGCCCAATGGGAGGGCACAGTTATGCTTTCCAAAGTAGGCAAACCAGACAAATCTAGGGTGTACTGGGTAGATTTCATTAAATGAAATATGATTTCATATGATTTTATTATATGAAAATATGCTTCTGTTAAACTGAGAGAGGCCAGGTAGTCCCCAGGATGGATGGCTTGCAAGATACTTTTCAACATCTCCATTTAGAAATGATGCTTTCAGATAAATTTGTTTAACCTTCTAAAGTTCAAACTGTTCTCCATGGTCCATTCTTCTGCTGAAAGAAGATGACAGAGTAGCAGCCTTTCAACCTCTGCAACCGAAGCAACTCTTCTATGATTCCAATTGCTTGAGGGGGTTGATTGCCTCCCAGAGACTGTGCTTGAGAGGGTTTTTTGGATTTTGGGGAAGAGAGGAAAAAATCTGGAAGGGCTTCTGTGAGTTCCAATCTGTAGCCCTTGCTGAGGGATGTTGAGCGTCTACTGGTCTGAAGCTGCTTCCAAATACACAAAACCCTGAAGATTTTCTCCTACTGAAGGGTTGGCATATCTCTGCTCTGACAGTTCTGTCAGGGCTGTGGTCTCTGGTCTCCCCACTGCTGCCTGAAACCCCTCTCTGTCTGGAGAAGGAAGGAAAATGAGATGGAATTGCTTGAGGAGCAAAAGAAAGATTGGCCTCAGCTGACAAACCTCCTGTCTTCCCTCCTCCTGACATGGATGAATACCGTGTTCTTGTTTTTGGGACCTGTGACCCACTGAAGAGCTTGGTACCCAGGAGGTGTACCTGGTGAGGCTGTGCTTCGCTCTGGAATTCACATTCCAATTTTTTAGCCACACATGAGAGTCTGACTGCCACAGCTGCAGCTTCAGGTCTTGAGTAGAAGTGAATGTCATCCAATCCAGCAACTGCAGTAAAAGCCAATACCTTCAGACGCTTATTAATGCATTGTCTGACTTTGACTTACTAAGGTGTAATGAGCATGATGAGTTCCTTGGCCTCTGGGAGTGCTGCTCTAAATGTGATGGAGGCAGAGGCTGCCATCCTTATGGCTAACAAGACGGCCTCATGGATTTTCTTGAGTTTTGTCTCTGGCTGTCTTCTGTGCTTCTTAGGCAATCTTCTCCATCCTTCATGTACACAGATGGTAAGACAAGCGCTATTACAGGCCCACTGACCAATGAGACCTGGAGCCTGGACATCATGTTGTCAGTGAGTGTGCAGAACTTCTTGACACAATCTGAACTGGATCTGTTAACAGCAGCCTTTTTCCATTCCTCACAGACCATAGCCATGAACTCTGCAGAAAAAGCATGTGTGCAGAGGGACTGCTAGCTTTGGGGAAGCACCTTCTGTTGGCCTGAGGCAAAACAGGATGCTGGCATTCTGGGATCTGAGAAGGTATGCTGACACTCAGTGTCTTAATCACCTTTTTAAAACAAGACATTGAAATTTTCTTCCTGGTAACGTGTGGCAGACGGAGGATCAGCCAGTCTGTCTCGGTCTTCATCTGAAGAAAATTCGTCTTCTTTAGTATCAGAATACTTGCTATGCTGACCTTCCTCTTCCCTTTAATCTTCATCCGCTAATTGACTCTCCTTATAGATCTCAGAGGCAGGTGAGGTGGTCTCCCTGAATTTGGAGGGGGAGGCTGTGTCAGCACCTCCCGACTTAAGATTCTGAAGTGTCTAGGCTGGCAATGTAGTTGCCAGCTTCTCTCCTGACAGCAGGCAGGCCTTCTCCACCCTGCACTGCAGCTTCTAGACTGCATTCCCTTTGCCCATGTGCTTGCTTTGGAAGCCAGAGGAGGAGGGAAAGAGAAAGTTGCAGTGAAAAGTAAGCGGGGGAGGAAAGACAGGAGAGCTAGCATGAGTTGCTGAAGGGGGAGTAGAGAAAAAGAATGAGGCAAAGGAATGAGGTAAGGCAGAGAAATAAAGCATCTTTTCAGGCAAAAGGCAAAGGAGAGCTGAGGGAGGGAGGGAGAGAGAGAGAGAGAGACAGAGATTGAGATCAGAGCTTGCTAAATGAGCTCACTGGAATTAAAACTGAACACAAGGAGAGGGCTGCTCCCCCTAGAGGGCATTCTCAAAAAAATTTCCCATGTTCCTGACTGTCAGAGAGAAGGTAGGGACCAACCTATAATCAAGATGCTCCTTTTCTCTCCACTGTGAAACGTAAACAACTAAATTATATGAACATAAATGAATTTTTTTGGCAGTCCAGTTAAGTTCAGAATGCTATATTTGCTGGCGTATAAGATTTGCTTTTTTTCCTGAAAAATATTGTTTGAAAATATGTTGCATCTTATACACTGGTGTGCCTTATACGTGGGCAAATAGTATTTGCCAGTCTATAAATTGGGTGCGTCTTATACATGGATGCGTCCTATATGCCAGCAAATGTGGTACATTTAGAACAGGAAAATCTGAAGGAAGGAAAACTATTTAATCTGCACCTATTTATCTTTGCCAGGACTAGGAACAATTATTTGTCTACTTGCTATAGATTTAGAAGGCAAAAGCTGGTTCAGAGCCTACTAGAGCCAAAGCCTGAGACTTGCATGTTTCTCACCCCAGTCCTTTACTTGCATTCTCCAATTCCCTCCTTGACTTCTTATCATGGTCAAGCAACAGTTTGCCATACAGCGGCTAACTATGTTTGCACAACTCTTAATTAAAACTCATACTTAAATAGTGCTTTTAGTTCTAAACTCCAGACAATTAGTAATGTCAAGCATCGGCCTAGTTAAAATACAGCATTCTACCATAATTCAGCTTTACAAAGATGAGAGTACATAAGCTTCCACCTCATCGGCACCTTCTCCCCTCCTAGGAAGACAGAGAAACTGAACACTTCCATTTCAGAGCAAAAAACAGTTCTCTGTGATACTGGATTCTGACAACTGTGGCTTGTTCCAACTGTTGTGAGCTGAAACAGATCATAAATTCTTTTCCCTTTCCAGCTGCCATTTTCCCTAAATCACTATTCTAATACTGCAGTTAGGCTTAAAAAAAAACTTAACCACCAACTCCAACTTAATTCTTTGGGGAAAGTTGTATGAGATGACCTATAGAGCATTTGGGGAAGCCTTATGGACTGCATTTACTTCAGGGGACAATGGTTACCCATACCCGACCTAAAGCAATCTTTCAATCTCCTCCTTGCCCAAACATAAGAGAAGGAACATATAAGAATGAAACTTATGCAATCTCATTCACATAACAATAAACAATGATTGAGTGCTACATCTGAACAGATCTATGGTCTAATCACACCAGGATGTCAAGAAAGTGCTCAGCAAATTCCCACTCTTCCAAAATATCTGAATGAAACCACTAACTCCAAGATTTCATGAGATATTCTATAGTAGAGGTTCAGAACATTTTCTAGCCCAAAGATCAGATTGGAAGCTGGAAAATCTTTTCTAGAATCCTCAGAAGAACCTACTTTCTCAAACTCCATCCATAACACACAGCCATACACACAGATCACCCTACCATTATTCTCCGCTCTCGCTCTCACACACCCACACACACAAATATACACATTATCCCTATCTCCTCAGTGACTCCTGAAATAGGCTCTCTTTCCCAGCAGAGCAAAGGGACAAGGTCTGCATTCTGATCATCTTCTGATCCCACATGAATCAACACTATTTTTTTAAATACTATTTGCCCTTGAAAGAGGTATACAGGCCTGTCTTCCTTCTCCTTGGATTGGAAACTGTGGCCATTAAACAAAATGGGAACACATGCGGCTTTGTGCATGATCCTTTAGAATTTAACACTGTTCTACAGAAAGACAGTCTTTTACTATTTATTTTTGAACTTCAACCTTAAATGAAAGTGATTAGTATCTTTAAAAACTGCCTAGTTATTTGAGCAACTGGTGAAAATCTGATCTGATGCTAAAGGGAAGCAATGCAGTTGGTCCTCCACTTTTGCAAGAGTTAGGAGCACAGGACACTTGCAAAAGTAGAAAGTAGAATATTGTGAACAACATTTTAAACAGTCATTTGCCTCCTAGGACTAAGCCCACTTCCCATCTTTTTCCTTTTCTCATCCTCACATGATTATGCTAAATTTCAATGGACTGACTGCTGAGATATCTCTGACTTTGAACAGATTTGGGGCAAGGTCAATAAGTGCACAATTAATATTATAAGTGAGGTAGCTTTTTTTTCACAGAACTCCTCAGTATACACTGCAAATGTTTTCCAAAGTTTATACTTTGTTTCAGACATTTCTTGAAACAAAAGAGGGGAGTGTTCACCACATTATGTTTCATTGAAGAGGGAAACAATATTAATCTTGTGAAGATTATTTTCTTATTGTACTGATTTGTTGATCTATACCAATTACTGATATCTTTTCTTTTTGTCAAATTCTCTGTCTCTGACCAGTTTCTAATCTTCCTGTTTGACGACAATTTCTACTAAAAGGCAATATTTGCAACTGCAACACCTGCTGGTACCTATGCAGTTCTGAATGCCTTTACATCTCAACCACTTTTGGAGATTCTTAATGAATTATTCCAGAAAAAAACCCTACAATGTTTATATATATCTGCTGTAGATTAATATATATGATTTACTTAATCTAAGAAATTAGTGGAATGAAGAAATGGGCTGCCCAATTTTTGCCTAATCCACAGAATGTGACTCTTTTATACCTGCTGCATCTAGAGATCTCAGGCTACAACTTAACCAGCAAAACCTTGCATTTTGTACAACACCACAATACATCTTCAATAAAGTTTATTTGCTATAAAAGGCAATTAATTTCTATTGTGTTTTTTTAAATATGCAGTTTCATTTTTCTAATATAGAGATGATTTCTTTCACTTTTTCATTTGTGGTCTTACTGACATGATCTATGCACATTAAAAATGAATGAAAAAAGTTGCCAGGGGAGAGGACACAGGACCTAGGGAAGAAGCTAAAGAACCTGGTGAGGAACACCTGCAGACGGTACCTTCCCCATGCCTACTGTATTTCTTAAAGTGAATGAACTGTTTCTACTTTTTGTCCCAATTTTTGCTTTTTGATCTTTTTTCCTTTCCTGTCTCAAGCTGTCTACTTTTGATCTCCATACTATAACGCCCAGCTCACCTCTTCACTAACATTATTCAGATATAAATTTAAACTGCAAACCACTTATACTTGACATACTTCACCATTTTACCACCTAACTTTATTATACTTAATTCTCAACTTAAGTTACTCTTTAGGAATTGTGTCTCATGGCTAACATTACAGTTTTAAGCAGTTTATTTAATTGGTACTACAGTAGAGTCTCGATTATCTGTCCTTCGGTCATCCGACATTCCGGATTATCCGACGCCGCGGTTGCTTGGGGGTGTGGCTGTAGGCATTTCCACGCCCCCAAACACACCCAGACACGCCCCCAAACATGGCGGCCGCTGCGGGCCTCCAGATTATCCGACATTTTCAGCTATCCTACTATCAGCCCTCCCGTTTAGGTCGGATAATCGAGACTCTACTGTATCTTGATAGCCCTAAATCTACTGTCAATGACCTACTCCTGCGTTTCTTAAGTCAGATAGTGAAGTTCATATAGGAAAATATGAGCAGAGCCTTATAGATATTTTTGTTATGTCTTACATTTGATACATCTAAACTCATCTCTGCAGCCTTGTTTTACAAAAAGCTATATTCTAGAAACCAATTTTTGTACCAAGTTTCAACTTCAAGCTGTTAATAGGCCAATACAATGTGACACTTATTTAATGCTAACATGAATAGTTCCCAAGCCCGAATGGAAATTGCTACCAAAAATGAAGAAGAAGCTACCTGCTGCTTCTAACAAGGCTTCTAGTCTTGCTTGTGTTTCTGGATCTACTGTTCGTAGGTCTGTTCCTTCAGCAGCACTTGACAAAAATATCTCTGATGTTGTTTTAAGCACCGGATTATCTAGATCTTCTTGGTCCAATATAAACGACTCAACCTGTTTGAAGACAGAAAATTTGAGAATTTATTTCTAACCACAGCGAAGTTGGGAGGTACTGCACCAAAGCTCAGCACTTGATAACTGTCACATGTTTTCATTTTCTAGGACAAATGCTACTGGAGCATAAAATTTCAGATCCAAAGCTATTAGCTGGCCAAGTTAACAATTACTTCTAACAAAGAATACTATATCCTGTTATTCAGCACTGTAGACAAAATTTAGACCACTTTTTACTGCTGAACCTGCCCACAGATTGTCCTTAATGGAAATATACATTCCATGAATCTTTTCTACCCACTTCAGAGGGGTTCTAAGGTTCTAACCATAAACCTGAAGGAACTGTTGTTCAACTACAATTAATTCATCATCTTCCTTTGAGATGGCCATTTCCTAGGAAACCAGTTCAGATACCAATCCTACTCACATAATATCTGGAAGGACTTAACTAAAGGTCTCATAGTAGAATTCTGGAATATATGAACAAGAAGACACTGTAAATTACCAATTTAATTTATGTATTATTCCCAAGATAAAGAGGCACAGGGAACTACTGGTAGAACTGCAATATAGCTGCATCTCCTTTGAAACAGAATGAAACATTTTCAAGCATCCAATGAGGCATCCATTCAAATTATAGCAATCAAAACCGGTAAACATTTCTCAATAGGAATTGAGAGTAGTTAATACTATTAGCATTCCTATGATGTTCTAAGAGCTTCTTATGTAGAAGCTAAATTAAGAAGATCTAGAGTAACCAGAAGGAATGTCTTTAAGGTGACTTTAGTAAATATTTCGGAATGTGTTGTCAAAGACCACAAGATGGTCTAGTACATTTTACAAGACAGCACTATCAAGATTTCACTACTGCTGGGTAAAGAATGTGAGGTTTTTAAGCAGAAACATTGGATTCTAAATCAGATTTGCACATAGTCACTCTTATAATATACAAGACCTACTAGTATCTAAGACAAGGAAGTCCCCATTCTAATAATAAAGAATCAATTCCTATCTTCTAGGCGTTGGAATTCAAAAATGTACATTTTGTAATTATCAACATAATATTTGTGTTCTGCTGTTTTAAGTCACAATTTGAAAGTAAAGGCAAAATAACATAGCTGTATAATTCACTGGATTATGCTGTGCGGGAGATATGAATATATATCAGTATTTTGAACTACAACTATTTTGTTTTTTTGCCTGAGAAGGAATCAAACACACACAAACACTAGAAAATTCCAATAGCTGCCTGCTTCAAAAAGCAAGATACCCATTTTCTCTTATTTAACAGCTACAGTTCCTCCAGTGAGAACTGAAACCACGGCTTGAGAGTTTGCCCAAAACACATTTTGCTAATACAAAGTGTTACTGCCAGTTAAACCAACAAAGGCAGAAACTTCGTTCAGAACCTTCAGGATACAAGACTGGAGTATCAAACAAACTTCAGGTGAATCGTATATTTCTGTTATGTCACCAAGTAAATTTGCTACTCCCTGCCATGGAGAGGGAAAAGATAAGAAAACTCAAGCTCTGGTTCTATTGCATTCCAGTTTTAACTACACAGGAAACAAAAGTAGAAAAGAAAAGGATGGAAATTCTGAATCAAAGAAGAAAACCATTTTTCCTTGTTTCTCCTTATTCTTCTCCCTCATTGGAATTCGCAAGGAAAAACTGAAATTCCTTCATTAACTGCTTTCTTATGAATGTGCATATTATTTCACTACTTTAACAAGATCAAACACAACATCTGTGATTCAGCATATTGTACCATTTGTCATATATATGAAATCTGCAAAGAAATATTTAATAATTTTAAGCTCACTTTCAAGATCAAACTCTCAAAACGTAGAATCCTATGCATGCTTACTGAAAAGCAGGATACACTCTGCTTAATTAAGCTTCTCCAACCTAAACATACATTGTATGATGTTCTCAAAAGCAGAGGTTTGGAATATGCATTTTATTTGGAGGTTAATGTGGGGGCAATAAAAGTATCCTTTTTTTAAAGTAATAACTGATACTTGCTTTAGTGCAATGAGTAACATTCTCTTATTACACCTAAAATGCTTTGAGGGGTCACCTTTGTATTTAAGTGTTTTGTTCGAAAGAGGGAAAAGGTAAAAAGTTGTACGCTAATAACACATTACGCTTCAAAGAATTAGTAAAGGCAACAAGTTACTCCTGAAATAATTAATGAGCAACAAATTATGTTTCAAAAATATCATTCCATACTTTGGTCCAAGGAATACAGGCATTTCTCAGTTAACAAAGCCTCTGTCAAAGAAAGTCTTTTTTACAAAGGCTTTTTATGCCTGCCCAGCCCCTCCTTTCTCTTTGTTCTCTATCTAGCTGGAAGGTTTTTTCAGTGATATGGGGACTGGAAAGATGGTAAAGAAGGGCTCAAGAAACACAGACTTTTAGTGTCAAGTTGCAGCAGTGTATCTAGAGCAGGCCTGCACAATGTACGGCACCAAAGGATTTTGTGCAGCCCACATCGACGAAAAAGGTTGTAGCAACCAGGTTGCAATGGTTTTGAATTAACCCACCCAGGCTATTCCCTCCTCCTTCCCTCCAGGGGGCAGCAGAGAGGCAAGCTGATGCTACCTTTTGCCCTTACGCAAGATGGCAACAGTTGCTTCTTCACCTGTTTCCCTTGGATGGGCAGTGAGGGGGGAAGTGCCCGGGAAAAGGGGAAGAACAGCTGGGGCTGGAGGGGGCAAGAAAGGAGGTGATCTTCTCCTACCTGAGCAAGCCAACATGGACTGTTACACAGTGAATTGGGACCCTCTGGAGGAAGCAGTTTATTATATGTCAGTGTCCTTATTCACCCCGTCTCTCCTAAATTGCATTGGAAAAAATTAAATTGCATTTAAAGATTGCATTTTAAAATGCAATTTAGGTCTATCCTGGTGTGTACCCTCATAAATTCCACCCGTCCATCATCTGGAATTCCTCTTGTTTATCCTCCAAATCTATTTTCTTCCCCCTTCCTCATAAATAATACTTTTTTCTGCCACCCCAAAATGTTCCCCTCTCCTTTGATCTTTTGCAAATCTTTTGCAAATTCCACACTGCTACATTCTTAAGGCATAGCTCTCTTGTACTTCCAGTAATCATATTTACTGGTTTTGTGTAATCACAACTTGCCCCATCTACATTATCTCAGTCATCCTAACAACAAGTCAAGAGGGTAAGACAGTGGCCATTTCTGCCCTACACTGTTACAGTGCTCTTATTCCACATTCAACATCCTATGGAATCCTGGGGTTTGCAGTATAGGGTGGGTCCTTTAGAATTCTCAGCCAGGGAGCTCTTGGGCCTCAGTAAACTAAATAATAGCACTATAACAGCATAGGGCAGAGATGGCCAGTGTTGTCATTCCCCATGTTGTATATTGGTGGTGGTGGGTGAAATTTAAGGAAGGAGGTTTCTCTAAGATTGCCGGGTGAGTTTGTAGCAGAGGCAAGATCTGAACTTTTCAGTCATGGCAAGCCACTGGGTGACCTTGGGCGGATCACACACACTCAGTCCCAGAAAGTCCAGTGACAGGTTTGCCTTAGGATTGCTATAAGTTGGAAATGACTCAAAGGCACACAACAGCAATAATTCACTATGTCTACTCTGGTGAGATAAAAGCTTACCCAGAGTTTGAAAGCATTCCCCATTCAGTAATCATGCTACCCAGGGTTTTGGGAAGCTGTAGTCCACCAAAAGGAACTTTTGTGAAGTTCTTATTTGAAAGGATATCATGTAAAAGAGGTAGCAAGCTTCTTTTCTGCTGCTTAAGAGATTAGGGGCCTTTCCATACTACACCATTATAGTGCTGTTATTCCACTTTCAACATCCTATGGAATCCTGACGTTTGCAGTTTAGGGAGGGGCATTTAGAATTCTCAGCCAGAGAGCTCTTTGGCCTCAGGAAACTACAAACCTAGAATTCCACAGGATGTTGAAAGTGGAATAATAGCACTGTAATAGTGTAGTGTGGAAAGGCCCTAGGACACAAAAGAGGCTTCGAACTGCAGGAAAAGAAGTTCCACCTAAACATTAGGAAAAATTTCCCTAATTTTGCTTTTTTATAATATGGTTTATTTTATTTGCAAAATAGTTTAATCATTAATTATACTATAATTTATTTTGCAAATAAAAAACATTATTATACTATTATTATAACTTTACTTGGAAACTGAAGTGCTAAAAACCTATCTGTGGCCCAAAGAAGTTTAGCCTATTTAATTTTGGCCCTTACTTACTACCTCCAAGTTGTGCAGGTCTGGTCTACAGTAAACAGGGTAATAAAACATGATACAAGAAAGAGCAGGATTCTGTTCTAGCTGATCCTACCATAGCCATGTGTTCCTTCCTACATTAGGCAAGATAAAGAGCAAGTGCCTCCAGAATCCCTTACTAAGCATGCACGAACAGCAAAATACAGGAAAATAGGATAAAGCAGATAAGCCTACTTCACTAAGTACCAAGCATAGATCTGTAACTTTGGCCGCCAAAACAGGGAACCTGGAAAAAGGGAAAGTTGGTAAAAGAAAAAGTCATTCATGGACAGATGTTGGCAGAAATCTTCAAGTGGTGTCTAGATGGTTCAACATGTTTTTGTTTGCTTATACAATGCCTACCCAAGCTGGTTGTTTCTCTTCTCATATGCCTGCTGTAAGATTTGAATAAAAGGTCTGATCAAACAAGCTAAATGGTGCAAGATTCAAAGTATATAAAAAGTAGTCATTCACACATAGTTACTATAGAGTGGTACCATAAGAGACAGTAATGGCCACTGCTTTGGGTGGTTTTAAAAGGCAACAGATAAATTCATAGAACGTAAGGCTATCAATGAGAGCCAGCATGTTGTAGTGGTCTAAGCACTGGACTACAACCATGGAGACCAGAGTTAGATTCCCTGCTTAGTCATGGAAACCTACTGGGTGACTTTCGGCATGTCACACACTCTCACCACCACCACTCCATGGTAGGTTCACCTTAAGGTAGCCATAAGTCAGAAACGACTTGAAGGCACGTGACAACAAAGGCAATAGTTTTGTGTCATGATGAAGATGAATTCCTTCCAGGAATAAGTATGCCCTGCATACCAGTGGGAGCAGGAAGGAGGATGCTCTTGCATTTAAACCTAGTTTGTGGGCCACTGCATGAACAGAATAATGCTGGAGTAGCTAGGGCACTAATTTAATACATGTAAAACAATAAAATTCTTCTGACAGTCTTAAAGTATTTTATGAGAATAATTTTTTTAAGTGTTCCCCCAAATTTCAAATTTTTCCATAAGGAAAAACAAAAACAAAACTCTTCAGGAAAACACTGGCTTAAATCGAACTGTTAGTCCCAACTAGAGAACACCCAATGAATCAAAAGGAGCCTGGTAAGTCAAAGCTTATGTACATCACACTGGTTCAACATATTTACTCTACATGCAACTAACAATGAGATTCAGGGCATTATTTCCTCTCCACCACCCATCTTTTTTATGAGCATACCTATCTCTAAACACAGCATATAACTAGAGCAAACTTTCTGACCCTCTTTATCAGATCTCACGGAGACCAGAATAGGGTTTCAGTTCTCAGGTAACAGATACATTTAATCATGTCACAAGGATCATCTAAACAAGAGAGGAGTTCAAAAAAGTAAGCTTCAGACACCAGTCTCAGCTCTGCCAAGGTTCAATCAGGACCTAGGAATCAGGAGGCGAATACAACAATCACAGCTGAGAAACAAGCATATTAAGCCCTATATGGAATGGTGTTAGTGATCAAATGATCAAAGATGCCCTCTAAAGCTTATTTTCCTTCCAATTAACTGTTAAATACTAAGGCAGTCTCAAGCCACTTTTGCTGCATCAGCATTTCCCTGCCCATATAGGGAAAAACAAAATTACTAAGGAAGAGAAGCTGCAGTATGCTGGTATACAGTCAGTCATCCACATTCACTAGCCCCAACAAAAGTGAAAAAAAAATCACAAATGTCAAAATTGGTTCCACTGTTATCATTACAACTGCAAGAATAGAATATGCCAGACTATGGAAAAACAAAGAAATTCCTAAAATTGACCAATGGTTAGCTGCTTTAATAGAAAATAGAAATGCTGATATAGTAACACAGAGACTAAAGGGTAAAACAGATGAAGAAATAGAAAGAGAATGGGAACAACTGAGAAACTTAGATATGGGGTAACTAACTCATACGATAACAATATAAGGATGGAGAGATGTAATATATATGAAATGATGAATGAGTTAAAAAAATATAAGTGAAATGTACAAAAGATGTATAAAAAGATGGAAAAAATCAAATCAATATAATGGGCTAGAGGGAATGCAGAAACAAACAGGAACATTGATGTAGAAGATGTAGCACAGTTATATGATCAAAAATAATGGATTCTAGAGAGCATTGGAAGAAAAGCATGAATGTATCTATGTGATGTAAACAACGTACAGATATGTAATTTTAAATATATGAAAATTAATAAAAAAATTGGAAAAAAATTAGTTCCACTCTCATTGTCAAGAACCTCTTTCATTGTCAAGAAGGTCCTTCTAATGTTCAATCAAAATCTACCTTCCATTAGACCTAGTCCTACTTAGTTCTACCCTCCAAAACAGCAGAGAACAAACCTGTACGTTCTTCTTTGTGGCAGCCCTTGAGGTATTTAAGGGGTGTACTCATGTCACCCCTCAACATTCTCTTCACTAAGCTGAATATGTCCAGCTCCTTCAACCTCTTACATATTTTGTTCTTTGTACTTCTTATTACCTTCCTTGTCCTTCTCTGAACTCACTCTAACTTGTCTATATCCTTCGTAAAAATAGGGCACCCAGAACTCAACACGGCAAACAAGATGGGGTCTCACCAGCACCGAATATAGTGAGACTTTTACCTCCCTCAGCTTGGAAACTATGTTTCTATTAATGCAGGCTAGAATGCCCAATAAAGTATAACTTTTACGACCAAAGACAAGTATGACATTTTTCTAACTGTATATTGTTGGACTTAAGATTACTATAAAAAATATGCTTCCAGACAGTCAGAGCCTTCCTGACAGTCAGAGCTGTTCGGCAATGGAATATGATGCCCCGGAGTATGGTGGAGTCTTTGGAGGTTTTTCTTTGGAGGTTTTTAAGCAGAGGCTGGATGGCCATTGTTGGAACACTCTGATGGGTGTTACTGCATAGCGGGGGTTGGACTCGATGGCCCCTGTAGTCTCTTCCAACTCTATGATTCTATGAACACATTACCATTCTAAAAATACTGATGAGAATGAACATCAGTACTGTATGCCTGCAGAAGGCAGAATACTACTAAATATATCTAGTCTTACCCAATGGATACATATATCCATCAACAACTTCATTCTGTAGTACACTCACAGCAACACATGCTCTACTGAACGTGCTGACAGGCAAAACATTTATATAACAACATTGGAAATCAGTAATAGACAGCTACCAGCAGCTTGATCTGGTGTTGGGTCAAGAAAACATTTCTGAGTGGTAAGTGTCAGTGACAGAACGGTTTTCCTCCAAGGCCCGCTACTGTACTCTGATGGTACTGGGAAGTCCTACAAAACATGTTTATGTCACTCAGAAATATAAGATACATCTACATGCTTTCTGGTATATCTAGTATGGTGCCACTAGCCTCAGTCACCTGTCTTCCCTGCTGCTCTCTTGCAGACTTGGGTATAGAAAAAGGAAAAATGGCACTTGAGAATTTGGATTATTCACTAGGCCTGATCCCAAAATCTAACGTAGTGGAGGAGTGGGCAAGGACATTTAAGATTACCCTTTTTTCGGGGAGTTAACAAATTCAGCACTGAAACTCTGGAATAGATCACAGAGGAAAGGCTGATTTAAACCAATGAGAAAAAAGTTAGATCAATTATTCAAGTTAAGTTCTTTACTGACACATTTTTACATATATTTTCCAAACAGTGCTGCAGTTCAGATCATTAAACCACATTAATTTTCAAATTGAATTTTTTTATAGTTTCATACTTACAAATAGGTTTTATCTTTCTGTATATATTTCACAGACTTTTGCTTTTTACCCATAGTGTACGAGTGAGCAAAATGCATCCTGTGGTTCCCATATGGGCCACAAAGCTGTTTTTGTGCCCAGATGTATCCCTATGCCCCTGCTCAGCCTCGGGCGCTTTAAAAAATTGTCCCCTAATGGCTCATAACAACGCCAAAGCCAGTGAGGTATTCTGGACAATTTCAATACATTCTGAAAAAATTAATCTCCCTCTTAGGCTTCAAGGGGCTTTCTTCTCAAATAGTAACTGACTAGACACTGTGGGAGGGGGCAATCCTTTTACAGCTCTTAGTTCTGAAGTAGAAAACTGATGTTATGTCAGCAATGTAGATTAAGGAAGTGCTTTGGGAAAAGGCTAACTCCCCTTAGCCCAATCAAAGTAATTACATGACTCTGCTAAATAGCATTAATATAGCTTTGGACCATGCATCTCCCATAGTTTAGCCCAACACACACTCATCACTAGAAAAGTATACAAACTTCTAGCATTCTCTCACAGAACTTGAGAGACCACTACAAACCGAGTACTTTTGCACATAGCAGGAAAGGAGGGCTTTGCTGTGTGGGCTTATGAATCACATGTATTAGGCAAACACAGAATGGGGTAGGGGGTCTCCAACTGGCAGACAGACACATGAATTAAAAAACAGAATGCTTTATTAACTCTCAATTTAGTGATGGGAATTTCTGGTAGCAACCAGGACCTTGTTATTTTTGCAAGATTCAGGTGATCTTTACCAATATCCTGCATTTCAGCTAAACAAGTTATGGCAATGAAATGAATATAGGGATATGCTGAGCACAGATGTAATACCACATGCTTGCACACTTCCTCTCTATAGCCATTCCTGTTAGACAAATGTTTTCCCAGTGCTTGCCCTGCTGGTCCTAAATGTAGTTAAATATTATTTTAGCATTCAAGGACAGCTTGGATTTCCTGTTCTTCAATGCTGGATAAATGTAGCACTTAAATAATTGTGGTGCAAGTTTACACTATGAAACGGAGGCTGATTTGCTAAACTGAAGTTTAATAGTCTAGACCAGTGGTTCTCAACCTGTGGGTCCCCAGATGTTCGTGGACTTCAGCTCCCAGAAGCCCCAGCCACTATGGTCAATGCTCAGGGCTTCTGGGAACTGAAGTCCACGAACATCTGGGGACCCACAGGTTGAGAACCACTGGTCTAGACTATTGCCATTGCAAAAGGCTTTTTTTTAACTTATCTTTTAAACTCCCCAAATTGATGCCAAAAGATGTAAAATACTGTACGGGACAAGATTCAGTCAGTATAGATTTTGGTATTTTGAAGACATGAAAATGGATTTTTGAAGTTAAAGTTTTTGGAATTTCTAAAAATGCATTGTTTCATAGAAGCAATTATTAATACAAGGAATGTATACTGTAGGTCAACTTGGCAGTTACAAACTGTAATTATTATTGTTGTGATTATTTTAAAGTGTACATAATACTGTTACATAAATGTGTATGTGTCTCAATTGTTTTCACTGGCTTCAGAGAATTTTTATTGAATAGTTAAACAACGCAAGAAAGTGTATGCTGAACTGTCATGCTTTAATAATTACAAGCACTCCAGTAAAAATAATAGGTATTTTGATTAGAATCTTTAAACTAGATATCTACTTTACTGTTCACCCTCAAGTCCTTCGGTTATTAAAAATACTAGGTTTATCCAGTACATAAAATGAATGTGTAAAAGTTCAATTATTTGACGTACTGACACGTTTATCAGAGACACTAAATTCGATCTAGACTTTTAAGGTACAGCTCGGTAATATGCATTCCTCCTTCACAGCTGTTTTCAAACGCAACCATGGCTAACACAGGTAATGTAAAAAACCATACATTCCTTCTCTTATTCAGGTAAAGTGTGAGCGCTCTGGACATTGTTAGACTGCAACTTTT
The DNA here is from genome assembly GCA_948472985.1 of Iguana delicatissima. Classification (NCBI taxonomy): domain Eukaryota; kingdom Metazoa; phylum Chordata; class Lepidosauria; order Squamata; family Iguanidae; genus Iguana; species Iguana delicatissima. The sequence continues at coordinate 256,230 of CAOKZL010001690.1, read as the reverse complement.
ATCATCTCTGTCCATTAGATAGGCTAGGGCTAATGTAAACAGGTGTCTGTCAAGACCCAGAGAGCCACACTCCCCCACAGCACAAACACATGACACTGGGGAAAGGGTTCCTACTCAGGGTTATCCAGGAAGCACATTATCTCAGAAGTTTTGTGATGTTCAATTCAATGTATGAGTTTGTTCACCACAACAGGATAATTTGCTCTCTGATAATATAGAAAACAAAGAGTAGAAAAGACTTTGTCTACACAGCTGGAGCACTGGATTAAATAGGCCCAAATACTTAATCAGCATCAGCCAGAAAGTTCTAAGATCTCATGTGAATGATGTTTGTTGCCGTTTAGATTAAGGAAAACAAGTAGTGCTGATACAGGATGTGCATGGATAACTATTACTAAATCTCCATATATTAAGAAAGTGTCTCTGACTGATGATTACTAATGAGATTATGAAAATGCCCCTTTTTTTCCATTTAATTGCCGTTGTGTTCCTTCAGTCATTTCCAACTTGTGACAACCCTAAGGCAAAGCAAAGGTGGGGTTTTCCTGGAAGGTTTATTCAGAAGGGGGTTGCCTTTGCCTTCCTCTGAGACTAAGAGACTGTGACTTCTCTGAGGTCATCCACCAGGTTTTCATGGCTGAGGATTTGAACTCTGGTCTCCAGAGCCATAGTCCAACAGTCAAACGCCTGTACCATGATGGCTCTCCTTCTCTTAATTAGGACATTTCAAAAATTCTGAAGACACAAATAGAACAAACTCTACTTTTGACAGGTGGAATTGTTTTAGTTAATAACTGACAAAACAGCAAGTTCATAAGTAAAAGCATTATGCACTGAAGCAGGAGAAAACACTAAAAATGTTTTAGAAATCCTCAAACTTGTTTCTGGCCTGACTGAATCACTGCCTAAAGATTCTGCTGTTTTCAACAATATGGGGTGGTTTCTTTCAGGACCGTATTTTTCTCCCCCTTTACTAGAACTCCTAGATCCACCAATCCGAGCCTGGTACAGAAAGCATAAATTTAATGTTAATGTAGTCCGAACTCAGGAGTTTATTCTGAGTATCAGGACCAAACAGAATGAAGATTTCTTCCACACAATAGTCCATTCCTGTCCTTCTTCTTTTTTTTCTTTGCAACACTGTAATTAGAAGTGTCACTTTGACTTAACGTTATTAAACAACTGAGAACAAGAAATCATTCCTGTTCTACTTCCCAGAGATCTACTACTAGATTCCACTGTACTCCACTCTTGCATTATAAATCAAACACAGTATTAGGAGTCATCTCCAACAATCAAGGGATGGCCAATTCTTATAATGCTTCCAATCACATACTGTTATATTATAGAAGCTGTCAGGAAGAAAGGTTACTAAATTCTGAACTAGTTGTGGTTGCCAAGAGTTTAAAAGTAACTCTTTTATAAAAGTAACTCCAATAATCTATCCTTCAAGACAGAGAAGTATTAACAGCAGTTATCAGATCTATAACTTCAGAGAGTCCAACTTTTTCTAAGATTAACTTTGATATGGAACACTCAAAAGTTATGAATCCAAGTATCCAAGGATAGCTGCCACAAAGTTCACCAACATTACACTACAAGACTAGCTAAATGCAGTTAGAAATATACCAGTATGAGTTACACTTTTTTTAAAAAAAAAAAATCCACTGAAGTCTTGGGGGACTCTCATCAATTTTAACAAAGAATATATATTTAATGGAAATAAAACCAACTGGAATCAAACAAAAATTGACTCAGAATGCCTTTGCAGTTTGGCCTAATCTCTGCCCTAATCTACTAGCAAGATTACAAGACTCCCCCACTTATCTGGCAGGTTAGGAGCACTGTCAGAAAATGGAACTGGCTGATAAGCGGAACCCACAACTATACTGTAGGGAGCATGAAAGATTTATGGATGTTGACTTGTTACTGACTGTGCACACTCTGCTTGCAAAGTCTCTCAACCAGCTTAGTGCCTTTTTTACCGTTAGCTCGTTTTGCAAATAGTGAGTGCGAGCAGTTGCAAGCGAACTTCCACAGGCAAGAAAAACCAATGAAAGAGCAGAATCCTTGTTGAATTAACAGAATGCATCCTTAATTTGGAAGAGCAAGTCAAAAGAGCAAGTTGTCAGATACCAGGGTGTCAAAAGGTGGCTGCTTCCTGTACTGTTCCATATATATCCTCCTCACTCTTTGAGCAAGAACTTTGAGCAAGAACGAGGAAATTTCTACTAAGACCACATAACTAATAAAAAGAAAATGATCTGTTCTTGTAATAATAGGTCAAAAACTCAGTTGATCTAATACAGGTTGCTCTCCAGATATTTTTTCCACAGATATTTCAACTCTAGCCAGCAAAGTATGGATGATTATGTGAACTCCAGTCCAACATCTTGAGAGTTGCCGTTGCCCACTCCTGCCTTAAACAGTGTGACTTACCCCCCTCAGTGGAAGTCTGAAAACATAGAAAATACTAAGTGGATTATACTAAAAGTCCAATATATCAGTTTAAAATATCTTTATAGTAAGCACATTCTTCCCAGTGCTATCAAATGTGATTTTTTTTTATTTACAAGTTTCACACATTCATGTTTTCGAGAGAACCCACTTCACTCTTCACCAGCTCCATATACCAAAAATCTACCTCCCACAGCCTAAAAATAAGAAGCAATTAAGAACTGCTTTTGTATATTGTGAAGAAAATAACAAATTATTTTTGAACTTTAGGGGAAGTACCTTACACTAAATTTTGAAAAAAAAATCCTTTTGCAATGTCAACCCATTTTTTTCCTGGACTATGTGAGATACTATTCCTCTACAGATTTCTTTTTGAAACATCAAACAACAACTTTTTCAATATTACGGCACTGAATATCTGGTACGCAACTGATTCACTTAACTGCTACTATATTTTGATCAACGTTCTATACAGTTTATAGATCTAACTGAACAACTGCTCAATATTTAGCACTCCCATCACCTCCATATTTTCTTAAGACTGTAAATAAGACATTGTTTGCAGCCTTGGTAAGAGATGGCATAAATTAACAAGCAAAATCAAAGAAGAAAATAAAATATATAAAGCAATGGCTGCTGAATTTTTTTGAGAACTTATGATGGTCTTTTCAGTAAGATGATCAGGAACAGCAGACGAGAATTTTCTGAAAGACACCCTGCCCAACATTAGCAATTTTCCCCTGGAATATACAACCACAAAGCAGTGTTAAATGTATTTGAGCACACACTCTCATGACTAAAATAAATGAGATAGTGACAATCCCAGCTAGGGAAGTCAGAATTAAACATGTACAGTGCACTCTCGGCACACGGAGGGGTTCTGTTCCATTTGTGAGCAAAATTCATGAATGATCACATCCCATTATATTCAATGGTAGCAACATGCACATGGATGCAGCAGTGTGTACGTTACTGTCATTTTAGGTACAGGATGCAACGCAGAGTGGATGCTGAAACTTGTATACCCAGAGTCTGCAGGTAAGGAGAGCCCACTGTATAAACATGTAACCAACAAGAATAAATTTATAAAAAGGAGCACAAAGGTGGGAGGAAAATTCCAAACCCTCCTCTAACCACAGCTCACCCTAAGACATCTTGTAAACGAGAGACAGTCCTCCCCAGGTGACACACTCCTAACAAGTTGGAGATGATGTAGTTCAAAACATCTGGAAGGTGCCAGGTTGGAAGAAGCTGTCCTAGGAGCTATTTTCTTCTGTCAGACTGATATTAAAAAAGGAACCAGATGGGGGGGCACCAGAGAGGGGACAGGAAGAGGAAGTAAATTGCCAAGACAGTCCAGTTCTCCTCATGTTTCCCTTTCATTGAAGATGCAGTTTGTATGTGATAGGGTAGATTTAACTAGAGGGGCACAGCATTTCTAGAGGCTGCAGAGTTGCTGGCCTGGTCATGGGGCCTGCTTGCACATACACATATACCAATCCTTTCTTCCCTCATTGAGAAGGAATACAGAGCTTTCTCTCCACACAGGAAGAGAAACTTGCATATTCTCTCCTGCAGAGATAATCACACAGATGGATTTCCTCTCTGGAAAGAGCAAATTGCCTGAGAATCTCTAGGGAAGGGAATGGACTCCTTTCTACCACCATTCCCCAGTCAGTAATCCCAATACAGACAGTTCTTAGAGCAATCTGTATGAAATAGGTGGTGGGAATTCACTTCTGAGGAAAGCGGGGCACCCCATGGAGGGCTGAACTTGAGGCCTAGGGGATGCATACAGCCCCAGGTGGCAGGCTGTACACCCCTGATTTAAGCCACAAAAAATAACACCATTATGCCTAGTTCTACCCTGAGATTATTCAGGGCAACAGTGAGACTCAATAGTTCTACTTAACATCCCAATCTACATATTGAATGTGTACTGCAGAACCACCATGGTCCAAAAATCTTCTGCAACAAGTTTCATTTCTGAGGCAGATGCATAGGAAATGTTCAAGAAGATGATAAATAGTGCATTCCCTGATGGGAAAAAATGCTGAAAGGAAATGGACCGTGAGAAAGTTTCTAATTTTCAGAGATACAGAATAAGGTATGCAATTAAGAAAAAACAAGGTAAGAGTTTTTTAAGCTTCTGAATAGGAATTTCTCCATGACACTGGCTCTCGAAACTCTTTTCACTACCTCTGGAAAGCTGTTGGGTGCCATAGTAGATAATTTAGTTTAAATTCATTTATTCATTCTTCTCTGATTGGACCACCCATAAAAACCATGTTGTAACAGCATCTTTTTTTAGTGCTGACATCTTCAGAATAATATGATAAACATAATTGAATCTTGGGAAGAACCCTTTCAAATGATAAATCTTGCAAGACTTCTGGTGAAAGGCTTGGGCCTATATCACTCTCTAACAATTTAGCTCTGGTCAGAGGCCTCAATCATAGAATCATGGAAATGTAGAGTTGGAAGAGACCACACAGGCCATGCGGTCCAACCCTCTGCCACGCAAGAACACCCTCAAAGCACTCCTGACAGACAGCCATCCAGCCTCTGCTTAAAAACCTCCAAAGAAGGAGATTCCACCACACTCCAAGGCAGCATATTCCACTGCCGGACAGCCCTGACCATCAGGAAGTTCTTCTTGAGGTTCAGGTGGAATCTCCTTTCCTGCAGCTTGAATCCATTGCTCCTTGTCCTGGTTTCTGGAGTAGCGGTAAACAAGCACTCTCCCTCCTTTATATGGCATCCCTTCAGATATTTAAACATGGCTATCATGTCCCCTCTTAACCTTCTCTTCTGCAGACTAAACATACCCAGTACTCTAAGTCTATCCTCAAAGAGCATGGCTTCCAGGCCCCTCACCTCACCATTTTGGTCAATCTTCATAACCACAAAAATAGCCGAGCACAAGAATATACATATTACCTATTCCATAATATTTCCATAGACCATATGAATGGAATTCACAGATCACATTTATGAGTCTCTGCCACCTGTAAAATTCTTCCCTTGCTTTACGCACTAGTTACTGTATCCCTTTTCTGGGCAATGATTCATCTTCAGAATCCTAAAAGCTGTATTTAATGGCATTCACTTTAAACTCCTGGAAGAAAATGAGTCTTATTACTTCCCTGTTCCAAACAGGTACTAATAAACATGGCATAAACATATTTTTAAATGAAAAAAAAACTGATCTCTTAAAATTATAAACTTCTTTAAGAGTCTGTATCCTATAGAAAGGCTTTCAGAACATACTGCATACCTCAGAACTCGAATGAAAGTCACAGTACTGTTTCATGGCATTTTAAAAGCATTGTGATATTTTTTAGTTGCCAGTAGAGAACGAAAAATGAAAACAATGCATCAAGGTAGAACACAAAGATAACTAGAAACTAAAAACAGTTACATCCATAAGGATTTAGTCAGCACTTTTTGCTAGCTGTTCAATGAGAAATATGTACAAACATTCCACAAACCACCAGATTTAATGAACAATTTTTATTCACACCAATTCTTTTTCACATAAGCAAATATTTACAACTCTATTGTAAATGATGTTGCCAAAGATACTTCATTAAGATGAATTGTGGAAAATCAATTACCAAGTAGAGGAAAAATCACCTACACGGTTCCCACTGCATTTGAGCATCTAGTCACATAAATTGCATTTTCTCCTCTGTGCATGTGCCTCCAAGTTGCCTGTCAACTTATCATGACCCCTGTGAATTTCACAAGGGTTTTCTTTGGCATGAATTCCAGAGATGGTTTTGGCAGTTCCTTCCTCTGAAACATAGCCTACAGAACCTGGTATTCGTTGGTGGTCTCCCATCTAACTGGGGCTGACTCTGCTTAACTTTCAAGATCAGATGGGATCTCGTGCCTTTAGAGTATGTAGACCCACATTTTCTCCTGCGCCTAACCGATATTTTGTTATCAAATTTTTAATATACTCAGTTGTGTCATATTTGTAATAAACACAACGTAAACCGACACAGAGAATTACCACTCTGACCTACCTATCAGTAACTCAACGCTTTCCATAAGAAAATAGTTCCTTGCACCGCTCAGGGACAAGAGAAAGAAGGAAGGAAGGAAGGGAGCAAAGAAGGTACGGCAGAAAGCGAAGACTGCTTCCACCATCATTCGGACCCAAGCAGGCACCAGGGGAGCTAACGAGACGGGACGTGGAAGGCCCAGTTTTAGCCATCTTTAGCAGTTTTCACACACAATGAAGCAAGAAAGAAGAGCAGAACTCTTCATTTCAGAGCGGGGGGGCACATCTGGGTGGGTCTCCACCCTCCTTTACGCGACCAGGACCGGCCCGCAGGGACGATTTCTAAATCCTGCCGGGCGGGGCCGGCACCCAAGCGCGGGAGGGAGCTCCGTTCGAGACGGCGGCCCTCCGGCCCCGGCCCCGGCCCCGGCCCCGGCCCCGGCCCCGGCCCCGGCCCCGGCCCCTCCTCCTCCTCCTCCTCCGGGCACAGCCTGGCGGGAGCAAAGGCCTCTCTCACCTCAGACACCTCGTCCTCGTCGCTGCCGGACCCGCCGCCGCCGCCCCCGCTCCTCAGGACAGCGGCCGCCAGTTTAAAGTCGAGGGCCGCAGCGGCGGCCCCGGCCTCTCCCGAAGTTGTTGCTGGGCCCGCCGGCCCACAAGGCCCGGCCTCTCCGAAGAGGCGCACGGCCCGCAACCCCAGCGGGTTAGGCCCCGCCGTGGAGGCCTCGACGACGGCGGCCGGGGCAACACGGGGCGTCACCGAGTCTATCTCCTCATCGCCGGCGGGGGTCGGGGCGGCAGTGCCGTCCGTGAGCATCGCGCGCTGATCCGAGCTTAAGCCGTGGGAGGAGGGGGGAAACGCCGTCTCCGTCCCCTCACAGCAGCAGCGCCACTAACTTCTCACACCCTACCTAACCCTCAGCCACCGCGATGCCTCCGCCAACTCATTTCCCCGTTCCCATTGGCCCCGGTTGCTTGAGGTTCCAGCTCTATTGGACGAGGTACTCGTCACTCGAGGTACGCGTCACGGGCTCCTTCACCCTCCCATCACCAAGATACTTTGAGAGTACACGTTGAGACGGTTTAGACTGCCCGCCCACCACTTAGGTCTGGTATGCTCGCTTCCTGAAACTGCTTCTATATTATTAGGTAACTGGCCTGCCAATCAATCACTTTTCGCCGAACTCTGCTATCTGAATGGACAAGATTGCAGTCGTTCGAGATATCGTTAAGTTTGATTGCACCGACTGACTATCAGTCATGTTCTGCTCCTCTTGGCGGCGTACGATTGGCTAAAATTCCCTTTCGTTTGCACTCTTCTCCGTTTCGAGTAAGGTCTGGGTCGAAGAGAACCAACTCCCTCATCTCAGAAGAGCGGGTATTGATTGGGAACAACGTGTGACTATTAATTATAAGGTCCACCTGTAGGAGCCCACCTGTCGTCCCCCGCCCTGCACGCCACTTTAGAGTAAGAAACTGATTGGAGGAAAGTCACGTCACTCAGGGAAATCAGAGGTCTGATTCTCAGTCGGCCTCCATCCCGTAGAAAAGCTGCGGAGATGCCATTTTGTAGGGTTTTGCCGGTCAAACTCCTAGGCGCTTCAGGGCAGGAGGGGTTTAGTCTCTCCGTTGTCGCGCATCCCCTAGGCGTGACAGGCAGATGCCTGGCCTTTGAGTTTACAGTAGAGGAGTCCCGGCGGGCTTGGTCCGAGGAGTAGGAGCGAGATACCAAGAGACCTCTTTGCCCGTCCTGTCAGCCACAAATGGGAAAGAGGAGATTGCTGCGGACTCGGGGGAGCCCATTCTCGCACGAAGTGTCACTGCCTGGGCCGCCTCTACGCTACGTTGACCATTTCCGCACCAGACTGTTACAGCGCTATTGTTCAACTTTCAACATCCTACGGAATCCTGGGGTTTGCAGTTTAGAGAGGGGCCAGGATCCCATAGGACGTTGAAAGTGGAATAATACCACTGGAACAGCCTAGTGCGGAAATGGCCATTGTTAACCATGAAGTTGCCCTGGAATCTCCCAGATCAGAATTGCTTGTTCAGACTGCCAGCGGACCAGGACGAGCACGTTGAGGGGTCCTGTAGCTGTCTCCGTAGGGAGCGAAATCGGATTAAACCCAACGCTTGGCTATAGGGTACGAACTAAGTTACTCCCCATCCAACCGTTGGTCACCCAAGAGTCCCAGTGAATCTCCCAAGTTTTTAAAGTTTTACAGTACTTGCTTGTGTTATCAATATATGGTTCCCTTATTTAGGAAATCTTTACCTGCTTGCTAACTATGTTAACTATTTATACATTTTCTGTGGAAACTCATGATTGTTAATAACATTCACCCCCTTAGATTATCGCTTAGCCTTAACACCTCAAAAATTCCTGTGCTATTGAAATGTACAAGGAGACTTAAATATATATCTTTAATGCTAGATTAATTCTGAATTGTATACATTATTTTTATTAGAAATATTTAAAAGCTAGCAGAGATGCACACAACAAAAACAACAGAGCAAATCACACCAATACATCAAAACACATAACATGTAACATAAAATAACCTAATCTAACATACCCTATTTGCTTGTGTATAAGACTCACTTTCCCCCCTGAAAAATACTGTTTAAAAATGGGTTGCATCTTATACACCAGTACATCTTATATGCCCGCAAATAGTATTTGCCATATAAATGGGGTGTGTCTTATATACGGGTGCATCTTATATGCCAGCAAATACGGTATATACATGAACATCAACATTAACAATACATATATATATATATATACACCCTATTCACACTAAATTAACATTCATACTATACTAAACTAAATTAAATTTAGGAAAAAAAGACTACATTTAATTAAAAGTGACTTCTACTCTTGTTGCCAACAGCTCCAAGTTATACAGATGTACTTAAATTCATCTCTTTCTACTGTTTTAAATTTGTTCCTTGTTATGTTTATATTCCAAAATTACTGAATTGTATACATGATTAAGGGAAGAACTGAAAGTGAGCTGCTGAAAGACTCTTCTAGGCATCATTATATTAGGTTTCTAGTGTTCATACTTCGTACAATATTCAATGCCAAGATTCAGTAAGCAAAGACTAAAGTACCTATTAGAGCTTAAGAAAGTCAATAATAAAGTTTTAAACTCCAGCTTGAATGAAGGACTTGAACTAAGCATTCCAGCTTAAAGTATTATTCAAAGTATTTATTGATTAATTTTTGATATTACCCAAAATTCATTGCTGATTTGGTTGTTTCTCTGTATCTTCACAGTCACAGCCTCTAGACTGGAACTGCCTTGATTTGTGTTGGTTTTTCAATATTCATTGCCAAACGGGAATAAGACATTGTCACTAAGCATTTTCAGTCTGATACTATGACTGGATGTTTTAGTCAGCTCTGTTATTAACACTATTTTATTACTATTATTTTGTGTTACAGTTTTAATGTGATTGTGAAGCGGAAGTCCCATGGGAAGCCAAAAGGCAGGACACAAGTTATTTTATAAATAAAAAGACCAATGTGGCAAAACTGGCTTGTGTAACAGGTGGATATTTTTAAAGAGAGACTGCATCAGGACAGAGGAGGTAGCAAACATTGGCCCAGAACAATGTCATCAATTTTGGTCCTGGAAAGTAAGCAATTAGGCATGCTATCTAGTGACTGATGGGAAGACCACTGCATGTGTGATGTTCAGGTTGGAATTAAAATGTGATTCTGTGTAGCAATCTTACAGGCAGGATACACAGTGTGCAAGAATAGGAATTAGGACCTCATAGCTACTGGAATTTCAAAAGATTTGTATGTAAGTAATAGTGGCCCTGGAGAAGAAACAATTGGAGTTTTCCGTTTGCTTGGAGGAACTTGGCATCCAAAGAATACTTTATAGGAAACAGCTTACTATTAGCTTTGTATTAGATTTCCGTTGTGCTTGCATTGTGCTTTTGTTGTATAGTATTTCAACTATCACAATTCATTGAACTCTCTTCTCTGAAAAATATTGACTGCTCTATGCTACTGTGTGTGTGTTATTTTAGGCATATAATTATCTATCTATCTATCTAGTATGTAGACACACACACACATATATGTATGTATGTAGGTGTGTGTGAGAGAATGTGTGTGTGAGAGAGAGAGAGAGAGAGAGCGAGAGAGAGCGCCAGTGTGGTGTAGAGGTTTAAGCATTGGATTACAACTCCAGAGACTGGAGTTCAAATTCCAACTCAGCCATGGAAACCCCCCAGGTGACTTTGGGGAAGTCACATTCTCTCAGCCTCACAGAAAGGCAAGCCCTCGTGAACAAATCTTGTCAAGAAAACTCCATGATAGGTTGTCTTAGATTCTGTGTAATTTGGAAATTATTTGGAAATGACTTGAAGACAAATAACTACAGCATATTGTTGTTGTGTACCAATATGTTGTTGTTGTGTGCAACATATGTATTATATATGTATTTATAATATGGTGAATGCTGGTAAGCTTTCTAGTACTGTCTTTTCATCTGTTTTTTAGTCACTGATCTTCTGACCATTGAAGGATGGATAAATACTTTTGAACCTTGTGGAATGCTAGCTACAGTAAGAGCAGAGAGCATCTAAACACATTGACTATCAGTTAAATTCCATGGAACAGGAATGTTATTTTAAAGTGCATATGCCTCCAATATTCTCTTTCTGGGTAGAGTCCTGGGGTGTTTTGTGGCCTACCAGCTCTAGATTTTCCTGGATGAAATGGATTATCTAGATGCATTTCAATCTGGTTTTAGGCCTGGTTATGGGACAGAGACAGCTTTGGTCACCTCAATGGACAGTCTATACCAGAAATTGGAAAGGGTGTGTGTGCTGTGTTGGTTCTGCTGGACATCTCACCAGCTTTCAGTACCATCAACCTTAGTATTCTTCTGTACTGCCTTTCTGACATGAGACTTGGAGGTGCTGTTTTACAGCGGCTTCAGTCTTTCTTGGAAGAGCACCCTCAGACAGTGGTACCAGATGACTTCTCTGCAATAGCTTGACCACTGGTCTGTGGTACCGTCAGAGTCTCATTCTATTCTCCAGCTGTTTAACATCTACATGAGAGAGGTTATTCAGAGATTTGCTGCTCAGTGTCTGTAGTATGCTGATACCACCCACCTCTATTTCTCTCTACCATCTAACTCCAAGGAAACTGTTTCAATACTAAACCAGTGTCTATTGCTTGTAATGGACTGCATGAGGGCATAGAAATTGAAACTTAATTAAAAACTTAAGAGATGCTTCAAGTAATTTGAAAGGCAGATCAGGCAATAGAAATTCAGCCTGTGCTGGACTGGTTACACCCCCCTAGAAGTCTCAGTGTCATAGCTTGGGTGTACTCTTGGGCTCAGCTCTGAGACTGTAAGACCAGATTTTGGCAGTGGCCAGGAGTGTGTTTGCATAATTAAAATTAGTGAACTAGCTGTGCCCATTCCTTGAGATGTCATATCTAGTCTCAGTAGCTCCTTCATCATATTGGAGTACTGTAACACCCTCTATGTGGGGCTGTCCTTGGAAACTGTTTGGTAACACCAGCCAGTCCAAAATACTGCAGCCAAATTGCTGATTCGGAATGGTTATAAGGAGCATATACTGTGCTGAGCGACTTGCCTATTTATGGGAAGAATTAAAAGTTCTAGTTATGATATAAAAAACACTGTACAGAAGTCTGAAAGACTGTATCTCGCTATATGAGCCTACTCAAGTTTTAAAATCTTCAGGGAAGGTCTTTCTCTCTTTCCTACCACTTTCATAAGTATATCTGGTGAGGCCTTGGGAGAGAGCCTTCTCGGTAGCTGCTCCCAGGCTATGGAATCCTCTTCCAAGAGAATCTCAGTTGATCCCCCTCTACTCTCTTTTTTTCTGGCAGGCAAAGACCTCCTTATTTAAAGAGGCCTGCCTGGAGTAGCACAATGGGCATCCTGGTTTTAAATGTGTGAAAGATTTTAATATGTTTTAAATTTTCTAAATTAATATTTTTAAGTGGCTTGTTATTTAATGCTTTTTAACCTTTATATTACAGATCATTTTAGCTATACTGTTTTAACATGTTAATATTTTTGTGTGTAATGTTCTTTTGAGTCCCATATGGAAGGAAAGTGGGTATAAATAAAACAAATGTGACTACAAGTATGCAATATTTTTATAATACAAATTAATTTGCTGGGATACTTCCAGCCAAAAATGAACAACCACTGGTTACAAGGAAGCCTTATCTTTATTAAATCACCAGCATGTAGTTGAAGTGGTCAGTTTTTTCCTAAAAAGATGCCTAATATAACTGAAATACTAATTTTTGCTGAACTGAACGTAGTTTGAAAACTTAAAAAAGATTTAAATTTGGGGGCAAATATATATTGGTTGAATTGCATTGGATAATCTAATTCTTTATTCTGCTGAATTCTGACTTCACTGACATCAAATTTAATACTTCCCCAGAAATATTTGTAAAATACACTTGTATTATTGGCCTCTAGACAACATCCAAATCTTAAACAACTGCTAACTTGCAACAAGATATAACTTGGATGGTAATACAGGGACAAGACCGAGATCCAACTTTGTCACCACATATTTTCTGGGAGCAATATTACAGGGGCCAGTAACATCACACACAATATCAGAGATGCATTTACTTGCTCTTCTTCCAGTGTGATATATGCCATCCTATTCCAGCAATTCCTGTCTACAGTCTGCATTGGACAAATAGAACAGCTCTACAAAAGAGGATAAATGAGCACAAATATGACATTAGAAATGGCAGTAATCAAAAACCATTTGCAGAACATTTCAGCCTTCCTGGACATACAATAAGGGATTTATAGGTCACAGTCCCTGATCAAGGAAATTACAAAGGAAGGGTGGAAAAAGAAACAGCTGAATTGAATTAAATTCCAAAATTCCAATCTATTAGCAGAGGTATGAACAAAGAAAATGTCTTCATGATGCATTACATATATTAATACAAGAGTCTTCACTACTGCACATATAACAAAAGACTCTTCTCAGGGAGAGTTTTGAACCTAAGGAAACTCACTTTTGGCAAGCAGAGTTACTGCTTTTACGCATCAGTACTAACTGACCATTGTAAAGATCTGGAAGACTTTTATCACTTGTGCCAGTCCTTTGAAAATTTAGGACAAGGGTCATAATTTGCATCTTTCTGGATCCTTTTACATTCTATCCCACTCCCATAACTGTTTAAATAAGTCTTATACCTGAGTATATCTGTACTGCCATGTTCATTTTTTTCTCTTACTACCAACACAATAGGAAAGGATATGGAACTCATACCTGATGGTCCACACATGGACAGTACAATATATTACAATTATAGATATTGACATATTGTACCAGAAGACAAATGGGATACTGTAAATGACAAACAGTCATCTATCAGCTGTTTTCATTATGGCCGTTGCCCTGGTCCAAATTTGGACTGTCCTAGTACATTTCATGAACATTTATGCCGTTTAACCACTGCCACCTATACTGTGTGAGAATTGTGGAGGACAGATCCTGATTTTAACAAAAATACTCCTTTCTTTGGTAAACAAAGCTCTTTGGTTCCTTTCATGGTCAATGATTATATGTTTGGCTTAATATGGTAGATGTCTAGTATATTTATTTATTAAAATATGAATACCCAATCCATAAGATGTTTTACATTTCACAAAGAGGGATCATACTTTTTTCTCATCTATTTCTATTTCTGTTAGGATTATGATGGTGGTGGTGATGTGGTCTTTGTGTTTCTTTGGTCTTCCTTGATTTCAATATATGATGTCGTCTTACACTGATATCATTCTATCTGTATCATAGATTGCACAACTACAATTTTTAGCATGTTTTCCTGATCTTCTCAAGCTTTCTGGAGTATGTTCTCTGTATGTATCCTCCCTCAATGATATATTTGAAGTTTAAATGGCTTTTGAACTCCAAAACTATTATGCCAACATTAGAGGCACCATGTCCTCATTTGCTGTCTCTTAGGCTGTTTCTGCACCTTTCCCTTTTCCAGTGTCATCTTTGCCAGGATGGGAGCATGTCCCCAACACTCCCCTCTGCACCTGGTTGGCTGCCTGCAGATGGGAGTGCAGGCGACATGCAACTTCCTTCCACAGCGCAACCGGCCTCTTTCCCATGCTGCATTGGGGAAGGAAGCATCTAGATTGCACTTCTACTTGTTCTGTATGGCTGCCAGTGGTGGGACTGTCATGATATCGTGGACTATTAACAGATTTTTTCTGTTAGTGGACTATCCCGCAAATGCAATGGGTAGAGATGTGTTGACAGTGGGACCGCAATGACATCATGCAAAAGCATGACTCGCAGACCACCAGCAACACCTCCTTATTGCGGGACAACAACATCATGTGGAAATGGCCTTAGTGTATGCCTCTTAGACAAAGAAACTTGGAATTCAGCAAGAGGAAGACTTGGTTACTTTCCGATTGGCCTAATGTAATACATTATAAATGAGGCTCCTGTGGAGATTTCCAAGAAACTTCAACTGTTCCAAAATGCAGGTCCCAGAGTTTTAACTGATACAAACCAAAAACATCAAATTGCACTAATGCTAAAGGACTTATACTTGATTCCTCTTCTCATTTGAGTTTTATTTTTCAAGGTATTGGTGCTTATCTTTGAAACTCTTAATGTTTAGGATCCAACTATACAAAGGAGCACCTTTACCCACATCTGTACTTTAAGATCTCCAAGGGAAACCTGTGGCCAATTTGTCAATGACAGCTAATGGTTCTGGTGCAAGTGGAACAGTGTTAGCAACTCAGAATTTAGCCTGAATGTTAGAGGAGTTATCCAAGGTACTGAACACTATCCCCCAAGTAACTTCAGTACCTTTAATAGCTCCTTTCAACTTTAGACAATACCCAAAAAGGACAATACCCTTCTTTAGAGGTAGGACTGGCACAGATACTGAAATCCTTTTAGTGGGAGATCTTTTAATCTACCTGGAACCAGACTGGTATAACAGTTTGAGTGTTGGTTAGGACTCAAGGAGGTCATGGTTCAAATCCCATCTCAGCCCTGGACATCTACTAGGTGACCTTGAGCATGTCATATTATCTCAGCCTTAGAGGAAGGCAATGGCAAACCTCTGAATAAATCTTGTTTAAGAACACCCTGTGAGAGGGTCAACATGAACCAGAGCCAACTTGAAGGCACTTAACAATAACAGCAATTTTAATTTAGGTATGCCTGTTAATCTATTTCTAGTTTTGTTATTATGATGTTTACTATTTTTGTACATCTTATTTTATTGTGATTGTTTTATTGATTTAGAGCTGCTTAGAAATATTTTAATAAAGTTGCCTTCTTGCTTTACACATTCATACATTACAAGATTAGGTCACACATACACCAACCTATGACTCTGGGACAGAAGCTGCTGTCTTTGCCCCTTTACAAAAACTTACCCATGTAGCCTGCCAAGAAGTAGCAAGTATAAGAGTTGCCTCTTTCCAGATAATAAAAGGGCATTAGTACTTTCCCATCCTAAACTGAGGACCCCAAAGGTACCCTAAAATGCTTCAAATGTTTTCAGAAACTCCATAGAGTGTGAGATTTAAATCCAGCTATAGCTCAAGACTCTGCTACCCTGATTTCTGGGGTCCCGTGGGGGACACCTCAATGTGCTCCAAATACTGGGGAATGGGAATTAGCCAGAGCACAAGCTGTAGCACTACAAGAGGCAGGGTAACCTAGTGAGATCTTTAAACCCAATTTTTATGGGGGTCAGGCCAAGCCAAAAACCAAGCAAAATTGTCTAATAAAATGATTTTATCAAGGGGAATTCACTCATGCATGCATACAAGATACACACAATCACACATTCCCACAAGAGCTAGCTGAAAGAGAAAGGAAGGAAAAATTATAGAGAGGCTGAGAGATTTGGGGGGATTTATAATTACCAGTCCAGAAGAGTAGTGAAGAGCAGAAATGTATTTTGGCTTAGGTAGGACCTAAGGGCAGTTCTCATTCAGGAGCCAGATGGACAGAGTGACGGGTAGGTCTTCAAGAGACTGCAGTGGGCATCCTCAAACCAGGGGTATTTATACCCTGAAAATGGCTTCTGGCTGTGAAGGTTCCAGATGCAAGACAAAGGGAACCTGTTGTGGACAATGGGTCTTTTGCCTGTTGATGGGCTTAGTGCTTTGATTGACAAAGACACGATGAATGTTGTAATAGTTGTCTATTGTGGGTGCTGTGAGGACATAGGAAAGAATCCAGGTGTACAAGGGATGGATATCTGTCAATCAGTGTCCTGGTGGGCTCCTCACAGTTGGATTCCTTGGAAAATTCCAGCTTCTATTTAAGCCTATTATCCACAGGAATGATGTGTATTTGCCTGACAAATGACTCAGTCTTACCTGGAGGAATTTTGGAGTTGACCTATGCTTCTCACATTTACAGTCAAATTTTTCCCCTCGCTCAGTTTGACTTCTCTGTCACCTTTCAGGCTTGAATTTGATATCAGAGCCAATAAAAAGTGTTGCCAATTACATATGATGCCAATTAGGTATGGTGCCCATCCAAACTATACTGATATTGGGGACCCCCAAAGCGGGGCCTTACAACACGATGATGATTAGACAGCTCTGATAGACATTTTATGGGTTCTCCTGAGAGAAAAGGGGCAAAAATACATCTCCACACATTTAATTTATCTCCAAAGTATCCAGAAAACAGTCATTTGACACACAGGTCACACAAGATACACCAATTCCCATAAAAGTTTCCAAATGAGATATTCCTACAGCTGTCATAATGTTATAGTGGTTACCTACCTCATGAGAACAAAGCATGGTGTAGTGATAAGGTTTTAGCATGGGATTTGGCAGATCCAGATGTTTTTGTCCTGCCTTAGCAGGCAGTGAGGGATAATGAAAGGTATAAGAGCCACAGCTCTCCCCTCCTTTTCCGTCCATACTGAGTTAGAAAACTAAGTGGCTGATCCTGGGCCATTTGCTGTCTCCCAACTCTACCTAGCCAAAGTATTTGAAAAAATAAAGTAAGGAAAAGGAAAACTGCCTGTATCAACCTGATCTCATTGGAGAAAAGATAGAATATAAATGTTAAGTGTGATGCAGTGGTTTGAGTGTTGGATTACAACTCTGGAGACTAGAGTTCAAATCCCTGCTCAGTCATGGAAACACCAGAAGTCAGAAATGATTTGAAGGCACACAACAACAAAATAAACAATAGTGAACAAGTAAATTTCTCATATGGAGCAGAAGCCTAGGCTATGGAAGTTCTTACACTTTTAAAGATTTGGTGTGCTTCCAAACTAGGTGTTTATTGTGGATTAGTTATGCTTTGTATGCAGTTTTTCTGGGAAGCATCTACCAGGCATTGCCTTAATGGATGTTATGTGTTTCCCCTTGCACACATACTGGAAATCTGCTTTCTTTGAAAAAAAATAGAGAGAGAGAGAGAGATCTTTGTAGATTGAGTTTGGCAGCTGTGGTGGGTTGGGGCCAATTTCCTGAATCCAGAAGCCTCCCAGAGTTTACACGGATTGAAAAAAAAAAGCCTAAAGTGGAAGCAAAGCACTTCTCTTTTTGAAAAATGTTTATTTTTATTTATATATATATATATATAAAAATTAAACAGTCCAGGATCTACACATTCTCTTTATATGCCTCTCCTGGAAGCTTTTAAAGGGGGCAATTCAGCCTTCATTTTTGACCAGAAAAAAGAAATTTAGAAGAATTCAAAGGCTACACAAACAGTCTTGAGCCCTGCTGTAGATTTACATCACCATAATGCTACTCTTACACATTTCTAAGCATGTTACCCTGTAGCATATAGAGAAAGTGGGTCTATAGCTACCATGGACCATGTAATTATGGCACAAATTCCCTGTTATATCACTTAGAGAAGTTGAGCCCTCGGGGGGGAATGAAAAATTGGGCAAGAAGTATTCCCCCATTTTTCCCCTGGAGTCTTTGCACCTCCCATAAAAAAGGGGGGGAGATTGTGGAGTTTATTTGCTTATTTATATATTGAATTTATATCTTACCATTCTCCAAGGATGGGGTTCAATTTTCTTTTAGAATATTGAATAAAATGTTTACAACAAAAGATTAATTTATTTACTGCCCACAAATTATGTCTGTTGTGTAACAGGAAGGTTTTTAGGTACATACTACGTATCATGTAAGATCATGACAATTCTTGGTTTTTGGTCTGACTCATGTTAGTTAATCTCAGTGAGAGCAGACTGACAGAATTACTCTGTTGAATGGAGAGTCAACATGCAAGCAATTCCCATTCAGTCGGTTGATCTTTTCTAGTTGGCAGAATAGGATTTAGGACTTGGCTTTCTTTTCTCAGCTCTTCTTATGAGAATGAATATTGCATGTCTTGTTGACTCTTTGGAGGATTAGAAGAGACAAAATAATTTTGTTTTACTAAATATGGTTTCTTACGTTTTTATTGTTTTTGGCCCCACCCTATAAGCTGGCAAAACCATAGCAGTTCCATGCAGTTCCGAACCTTGTAACTCCATTTGTAACAAAATAAAACAAAAATGCTTAAAAAGTAAAGCCAATGTGAAATTACTGTCTGAACAAACTGTACTTTTAATATGTAAGACATGATAATTTTCTGCTGAAGTTATACATAATACATTTTATGTTCCTAAAGCAACAGGTGTTTTAATCAATAAATACTGCAACTTCTCCATTTTTTTCTGAAAAAAAATGGGGGAAGGGGTTCCCATGACCACAAAACTTCGCAAATTTTACATCTCCAATAGCACAAATTTTAAAAATCATTTAAAAATAAATCCATTTTTTGGCACCATCATCTTCGTAATATAGTTTTTTCCTGAGCTGCAGATTTAAGTTAAAACATTCATCGTCTAAGACACTTTTACAAGTGCCTGTTGTCTTTAAATGGATCAATCTGAATTAAATAATGAAGACAGATAAAAAGAAAGAAGAAGAGTGTTAAAGTGAATTATTCTTCTGTTCGTTAGGACGATGCCACATTCACTAATGTAGATGGAACTAACACCAAAACAGTATTATACATCATCCATTGGAAAGCTGCTTGCTATTTTGCTTCTAGCTCATATAAGAGAAGCAGTGATAGAATTCTGCTGAGAGCTGCCAGTCTGGAAGATGCCTTAGATTTATGGGGAAGGGCATTTCTAGTTGCTTCAAGAGCATACATAGGTATAATTACAGAATGACATTTCCATTTGTGTATTGTTGTTGTATGCCTTCAAGTTGTTTCTGACTTATGGTGACCCTAAGGCAACCCTTTCTAGGCAAGCTTTGTTTAGAAAGGGTCTGTCCTTGTTTCCTCGGAGAAGACTGAGAGAGTGTGACTTACCCAAGGTCACTCAGTGGGTTTGCACAGCTGAGTTGGAATTCATACCTTAATGTCTATATACAACATTCAATAAATAAATGAATGCAGCAGCAGTACCCATTTTGATATATTTTATTTAGCACATTTCTAAATACCTTTTAAAGGAAGCAAAGTAATAGAGGAATGTCAACAGTCTGGTCAATAACTGATACTGTGATTAGGAGAGAAGCATTTGGGATTCATAAACTAACATTTATGTCCCCTTTGGGTTTAAATGACAAGTTGGACTTGTCTTTCTGTTTTGTTTTGTTTTAATATTTGTGAGCTTTGATATTACATGTGTCACTGTTGGTTTTCCAAGGTCATATCAAATACAAAGATAAAAATTCTGGTTCTCTCTCATTCAAGGGAAATAATCAACTAGTCTTGTTTCTCTTTAAATTTGTCACATTAATCAATATGTCAAATGTATTTGGTGAGTTTACATTTTGCTAAGAGCATTTTACCACTTACCTTCATTCTTATACACTGTACGTAATGTTTTAATTCAGCATTTCTTGCTTGACCTCTGTTGGGCACTTCATGTATGTATAGGCTGAAAACGTTTGCAGGGATCTGCTCACTCATTTCCTTTGAAGTTGCTTCATTTGGTCCAAAACATATATTAACTATAGCAGGACTGTTTTCTGTGAAGGTGGGAATATTACTCCCTGAAAAGAGCAGATCAGCCTGTTTGCAACTATTTTGCACTGAATTATGTTTATGTGGAAGAATCTAGTTTGGCTGCTGTTTATTCAAGTCCATTTCAGCATTGCCTTGGGAAGTAGAAGAGAAACAATAACACATTCCAGAGTTGTTGTCAAAATCCTGGAATGTTTGATAAATAATTGGATTTTCTTCTTGAACATTGGATTCCTTGCCTGCACTATTTATACTATGTATTCTGTTTGTTACGTATGTGATCCAGATTTTGGTAAACCTACCTTTAGTGACTGTATGTATATTTTGCATGCCTGTTATCTGAATATATACAGTATGTCTGAGTATCCATGAGGGTTTTTTTTTCTGAATTTGAGTTTATAGTTTTCAATTCCTTCTTTTGTGTTCATAAAGATATGCCACAGTAATTTGCACCTTGTGATTTTCCATGATTGCACAGTAATGTTAAGAAAGCATAACAAGATATATATGAGAGAAAGGAAAAGAAAGAGAGGGACTACCTGTGCTTTTTTTTTGTGTGGGAAGGGGCTTATGTTAAATTCCCTAGAACAGTGGTTCTCAACCTGTGGGTCCCCAGATGTTTTTGGACTTCAGCTCCCAGAAGCCCTGAGCATTGACCATAGTGGCTGGGGCTTCTGGGAGCTGAAGTCCACAAACATCTGGGGACCCACAGGTTGAGAACCACTGCCCTAGAACATTTAATTTAGCTGTCTTTATGCAAGACCTGTTGTGCATCAACTGTATTCCATAGAATGTGAGGTGTGGCCTTCTAAATTTAATCTGCTTCCTTCTTGTGCAAGAACTCACAGGAAACAGCTTGGAATTCTGTCTGAAAGTCAGGAAAGCACTCTAATCATTGTCTCATACATAAAGATGACAATTCATATTCTGCACCTCCTTTCATCTTCATATTCTACACAAAAGAAACACATTTTGTAACATATTTTGTAAATTGAAGAGCATGAATCAAAATATATTTTTAGGGAGTCAAAGGTAAAATACATATAATTTGTGCAGAGATGTTTGCCATTTAATGTGGGCAGGACAGACCTAACTCATAACTTGGAGAGTTCTGAAGGTCTCTGCTAGGTTCATGCTGGCAGGATAGAAATGAAAGAAGAGTGGCATTTTTCTCCTTTCATCCTCCAGAGATGTGTTTATCCCTTTCTTATAAATTTCTTGCAATAGCTCCAGGACTGGCATAGGTCACTAGCCAGTTTGAGAGCATATTTACGGCCCAGGATCCTTTGCATCCCAAGCCTCTTGCACCCCCACATGCCTGCAATGTACCCCCTTTCTCTCCTTTCTGAAGTTGGACTGAGAAGAGCTAGGAATGTTTCTGCAGTGGCTGGGAGAAAGGTCAGCTCTTCAGAGGGCAGACCTCTCTCTCAGCACCCAGAAGGGGAAACCCAATATATCTGAAGGACCCAAGGATGCCAATCCAGGGATCATAGGATTGTGCTGAATAAAAGTAGGGAAATGGATATGCATAGAAACAGACTAGATAATATCTGTACCATAGATGAATTCCTGCTCCAAGTGTTTGTAAGTGAAGGGAAGGAGGTGAACAGAAGCCAGGAGAGGTAAGGTGCTTTTTACCAAAGAAGAAAGTCAGTTCCTATAGTAATCTAGACTGGCTAGTGGAAAAGTTAAAGACATCCCACTAATGAGAACTGTGAATTGTAGTGGGATTGTAATGACCTACAACAACAACATATGGTGATAGTATCAATAAGAAACAATTCTGAATTATCACAGAACTCAGGGCGAAAATCAAAAGGTGCACATTGATGTAGAAGTACCAGTCATATAAGTGGAGCTTAGTCCCAAGAATGGATGTTTAGAACATAGATTCAATTACTGCAAACAGCTTTACACAAAATATCTGCAAACTCCAAAATGTCCCCATTAATCTGTAGAAAAATTAGGTAAGAAGTACTTTGATACTTTACAGTCAAACTGAATTACTGCAACACCAGAAAACATTGATGGCAGGAGGTATCGAGCAGCACCAGAGAGGGAATGGTAGAGATGAATGACAAGCAACCCATGGGGCTATTCTGGTTCTGTCCCATCTGCTACAGTGCAAGCAAGGGATGATGCTCTGTCCATTCATGATGGTGACAGCAGCGTCAGAGCTTTTGATGTAGAGCCCCACTGCAGAATGGCAGTGCGAAGATTTTCTCTCTTCTGTTCCTTCCCTTAGCCCTACTTGGCAGTATCTACAGTATGAGCAAAGGTGTGCTTTATCACCCCACTCTGGTAACAGCAACAACAGCTGCCACTGGAGGGTGTCCAAGGGTTTACTTTCAAACGGGGGGTTCCCAGCACTACCAGTCAAAAGGCAATGTATAGCCGTTCTATGTTTTCCCTTCTCAACCATTCTACTGTGGAAAGAAAGAAGATAGAAAAAGCATGTTACAAATGGAACATAACATCATCTGGACACATGTAGTTTTTGTAAGAGTCCAGTAATAAGCCAGAGTGGTATCATAGTAAAAGCCTCACCTGAAAGCATCCAGAGTCTCACCTGCCCAAGCCTCCTCCTGCCTGTTGCTTCTGGGCATCCGAGCTTCAAGAAGGTTATGACAGCCACTGGGACTAATTACCTATATAGTTACCCCTCCATACAAGGTGGGGAAGAGAAAATATGTTTTCCTGGTCCTTTAGGAAAGAACAGTCTTGTATATTTGTGTGTGTGTGTGTGCACAAGTATATGTACACATGTGAGTGTAAGAAAGAAAAATGAATCTAAGCACAGACTACACAGACTCCTTTGGGGTTCCTTTCACCAGAGAACAGACCAACTAGAGACAAGGGAAAAGAATATCTCCAAATGCAGCACTACTCTTCTCACAGCAGGATGGTAGTACATATTCACTTATGAGAAAAAATGAACAGATTCAGGGCCAACACTAGGGTGTGGGTTAAATTTCTTTTCAGCAGTTAGTAGCCCTCTCCTTTTAGGAAATGGGACCTCAGGGAAATTTTCCAATTCCACTCCTTTTACTTCTACCCATAAAATGAACTGGTCCCCCAGTTCCCCTCTCCCTAGGAGCATTTTTTCTTGAGAGGCTCAGAATGTAAGATGTGAGGTGGAACTCTATCAGCGATATGTGGCCCCTAGCCACTAAGGCTCAGAGCTTTTGCTCCTATTTTCCCATTGTTTCCTAATGGACTGCAGGGCATGGAGAAAGGAAAAGAGACTTACATATTAGAGATATTTATTTTTTGCCTGGTCCACTGGTGAATATCAATCCCTCTAGTTCACAGAGATATTGATTTCTGGTCCTTTTTCTTGGTACATAAGTTCAGACTGAAAGAAAAAAGAAAAGAAAAGAAAAGAAAAAAGAAAAGAGGAAAGCAAAGCACTGGTCAAAAATGAGTTAATAAAATGACAGTAAATATACTTTACACTTGAGATCATGCTTTGGGTTTACTTTTTCTTGTCCCTGAAAAGCCACTTCAGAAAGAATAAAGCAACAAGAAACACAATGTGCAAAGGGGATCAAAAGACAAATTCTCAGCTGGGTTAGGGGTGTTCCAGATCTCCTTTCCTATCCTCATCCCTTGTTGTTGTTGTTGTTGTTGTTGTTGTTGTTGTTGTGCGCCTTCAAGTCAATTTCAACTTATGGGGACCTTAACATGGCCCTGCCACAGTTTTCTTGGTAGAATTTGATCAGAGGGAGTTTGCCCTTGCTCTCCTCTCAAATTGAGAGAGTTCCTGAAGGCCACACAATGGGTTTCCATGGCTAAGCAGGCCATTTGAACCCTGGTCTTCCAGAATCCTAGTCCAACACTCAAATCACTATACCATACTGCCTAGAGAATAGTACCAGGGTGACACTCAAAGCAGTGTTGGTTTTCAATGGACTGCTGAGTAAACCCAAGGAGTGAAAGATGATTGTTTCCTGTGGCTGGACCCCATCATCAAACAAGTCTTCTAAGGGCCAAAACTGACTTGTAATTAAAGACCAGCTTTTGCGTGTGCACATCCCACGCATATATAGCTTGCTCCTGCCACCTCATGCTCTCAGAGGTCCAAGTCCTGTGATGGGACAGCTTTCCATTTCTGTGCTCAGTGATTTATAAGGTGCTAGACACTGGGAGCACTGAAAGCTCTTTTTGAGAAGATAGCAAAATGAACTAGAAGTGCGAGGCAAAATACAAATGCAGTTCTCACTCCCGCATCCCCAAGCATTACATGAGTCTATCATATAAGGTATCTTTGGCAGGTGCTGAGCTTCTGCAGTTTGATGCCTAGCAATGTACCTAAATCACAAAACCAAGCCCAAAACCCCTGGAAAGTGGCATTAATTCACAGATGAAGTGCTGAAGGATTGCTCTGCCCCTTCATTCCCCTGACTATAAATGGGCCAATGCACATCCTCCTCCTGAGGGATCTTCTCGGAAACGGATTATAGTCATGAATTGCTCTGAACCAGCCACAAGAAGATTCGGCCAGCCCTTCCCTGCACACAGTCAGGTTCCATTTCTTCCTTCTTGGCTAATTCACATTGACATATTGAGGTTGGGGTGGGAAGAGTGTGCAACTTCTATCCAGTGCAGCCCCCTCCCCAGTCTTGTCCCCCAGAATCACACTCACATCCTCGCTGTCACTGTCATCTTGATCTTGCTTCCTCTTCAGCTTTTCTTCTTCCTCTTTTCTCTCCTTCTCTGGCATAATGTCATCCAACCAGACCAAGTAATGTCGGGGGAAGATATATTCCATCACCTTCCGCACACCCACTAGAGCCAGCAACTGGCAAGCCAAAACATAATTACACAAAATTTGGAAGAGAAGAAGGAGGATTAACAATTTACATAGTATTTTCCAAAGGGATAACTATATTAGTTTGTTGCAAGAAAATGAAAAAATTACACCTCTCTCTTGTTAGGGGAGAGCTAAGTCTATGGGTGTACATCCTTGTCCCCCTTTTAGTTACTTCCAGCGACAAACTGCACTATAGAGATACAAAGCCAGGAGTCTGACCAAGCACCATGCCAGACTTTGTCATCTTAGATCTGATAACCTCCCAATCTTGGCACATAAATGCCGACTAAAAAAGGATGCCAGTCCAATAAGGACAGATCAGTTCCAGATTGGACTATTGTAGTGCACTGTTTGTACCCCTTCCCTTGCAGACAATCTAAAAGCTGCAGTTGATGCAGAATGTTATGCTGACAGAGGAAGGGAGAAGTGAGTATAATAGACCTCTTTTGAAATCTCTTCACAGGATACCAATGACAATTCAAGATGTTAATGCTATAATGGGATAGGAAATATATAACTCCCTTGCTAAAACAGCTTCACTGGCTACTGGTCCATTTCTGGATACAATTCAAAGTGCTGGTTTTGACATATAAAAGGCTACACAACTTAGGTCCAGACTATCTGAAAGCCCCTGTCTCCCCATATGAGCCTGCCCAAGTCTTATGATCTTTGAGGGAGGGCTTTCTCTCCATCCCAACCACACTCCTAGGTTTGGTTGGTGGGCACATGAGAGAGAGCCTTCTCAGTGGCTGCTCCTGTGCTTTGGTACTCCCTCCCAAGAGAGGTTTGATCTGCCCCGTCTGTTGTCTTTTCACTGATAGGCAATATCTTCTTGCTTAAACACATCTTCAGTCTTGGCTGACTAAGGTGGAGTGATGTGTAACTGGATGTGCTGTTTTAACATGCATTGTGTATTTTAATTATTTAAGTCTTTTAATTATTCTATATTTTAATGCTTTAAAAATTGTGTTTTAATTCCATGTACTATTCATTGCTTTTTAAACTTTTGTACTTCATATCATTTTAATGGCTCTGTTTTAATTAATACTGTACATATTTTGAATCCCATTTGGGAGAAATGCAAGATTAAAATAAAATAAAATAAATCCCCTGCAGAATCTTACCATTAATGGAAAGATAATAGCAGCTGCAGTTGACTTAATGATCCATAAGACAGCTAGGCAAAGTGTCTGAATGAAGGTGAAGAGATGGACTTGGCGTAGGGGAACATGGCGGAGGTAAATGAAGTCAGGCTGATGTTTAGCAGGCATCAGCAGGAGCTGGAGTCTGTCTGTGAACTGAAATATGTGAGAGCAAGAGACAAACAGAAAACTCTTTTGTAGGCACTGAATATTCCATCTGGGAATTCCTGCCCTAGAGGAAGACAAACTATCACAATGGCTGGAATCTGATGGCTTAGTCCCACCTAGAGCAGACCCACTGAAGAAAGGTTCACTGGTGAGCCAACTTGTAGCTAAATCCCATTGACTGAATAGGTCTACATTAATTGGGACTAACTATAAGATTAAGGGCACATTGCTTTTTTTAAAGTAAGGAAAGTCAGGCAGCCAGATCTCTGCTAAAGATGTTCATTATTCAATGTAATATAGTTGTGCCTTCTAAAAGAGGTGTAGTGTAGTGTAGTGACTAAAAATGATCTGGAAAATACCTGGTTCAGTCTTGACTGAGCCAAAGATTCACTTGGTAAACCACTGACCACTCGGGCTCAGCCCTTCCATGTCCACTGTGGGGGTGATGATACTGGTACTGGTTTATACCATTGGGTTGTTGTAAAGATTACTAAGACAATATATGTGAAGCAGTGCAAAATTATGAGTATATGATATGATTCTCCTGAACCACTCATCTTAAGGACACAGTTATAGAGATTCTAATGTTTCTGTGGGGAAAGAGAAAGCTGATGTAAAAATAAAGCTTACAACCAATTCCTTCATAGTGTGTTAAGCCTGACTTTGTCCCAGTTGCAGTTACAGATGCTGGATCCAATATTGGATCAGGCATCAGTCTTTCTCCTCCTTCTCATGCTTCAAATGGGCTATTCCTCTCACCCTTTATTTCTGAATGCCTTATTTGTATACTTTTTTCTTTTGCCTTATTAACAAGCAATACTTTTAAACAGCACCTCTATACAGAGACATGAGAAGGTTTTTCAAGCTAGGGCAGACACCTCCGGTGTTGGCACTGTCTGCCATCTTACAATGAGTAATGGGCTTGATGGAGCTAGAGATCAGAGGAACTCATAGTACATCCTTCCCACACAGTCCAAAAGATGCTTTTTCTATTCTTTTGCACTCACCTGAATACTGCTAAGTGCAGAAACACCCATGTAAAGGAAAATGCCATAAAGCACAGGCATTGGAATAAACTAGGAAAAATCAGATCCAAAGCATAAGTATTACTCAGTTACATTGGGCTTTGTTTAAAGACCACATTCAATAAAACGTCACCATTCAAGTCAGCTTTAGGCTGATTAAATGAAAAAACAGTAAAGGACAGTGATATCTATGGTATCTGATTCTTGTACCTTTAAGAAGAAAAAAATTTGGCAATCCTGCTGATGGGAGCCTATGGGCTTTATGACATTAGGCTGATAAATCCCAACTAGAGTAGGATAATAGTGTCTTTGGCTGGGACTTACCTTCCCTTGTTCTCCTGGCTGGGAGACCATTTGGAAATCATTTTTATAGTCCCAGCCAAAGATGCTATTATCCTGCTGTAACTGCAATTTACCTGCCTTGTGTCATAAAGCCCTCTACCTCTCCCTTCCTGGCCAACATGAGCCATTTTTCAAACAATACAAACTATGCAGCTACAATAATGGATCTAGGGGAAGTCAAGCATCCTTGACTGCTTCATGAGCAGGAGAACAAAGAACCAGCCCAAAGGATGTTTCCCTTCCTGTTCTAGTTCTCTCTAGAGCAGTGGTTCTCAACCTGTGGGTCCCCAGATGTTTGTGGACTTCAGCTCCGAGAAGCCCCAGCCACTATGATCAATGCTCAGGGTTTCTGGGAGCTGAAGTCCAAAAACATCTCGGGACCCACAGGTTGAGAACCACTGCCCTAGAAATATGTTGTGCAGAATTTCTGGTATTCCAATTCAAACATGGCACAGGAGTATTTAGAGCAAAAAGGTCATCTAGGTTTTCAAATGGAGATACATTTAATGAGAAACAGAGCAGCATCCTATCTGTTAAATAACTTGCTAACATTTGTTGACAATGGTCATGCAATGATTTGATTTCAATATGTTAAACCCATTTCTGTCAAGGACTCAGTGAACTCTCCAGGCACTAGCTAGTGCTAATATTCATTCCAGTATTTTGGTGGTGGTTCTTACCTTGAGTACAGGTGCCAAGAAGACAGACAGTCCTGTGAGGATGAAGACCATCAGTCCTGTCACTCTCTGTTCCCTGAAAGCAAGAACATTTTTGGAATGAAGACATTTTTATTTCAAGAGGCAATCATTAGCCCTGTGCCATTCATACCCCAGAGCTCCAGCAGGGCATCACTTGTGCATCTTTTCCTTAAAAGCCAGGAACTGTTCAGCACAAAGAGAGTAGATGATGGACAAGTATCATGAAAATCCATATTTAGGCTACTCAAAAGAAGTCCCCTGCAACCTCACAGTACCTGATTCCAAGGAATTTTGGTTGCTCCCCTGGTGCACGGGTGCTGCTTTCTTTCTTAAGGCTGTCCATATGGGCCAGAGAGATGACTGTGGCTGACACATACCAGGGCAAGCCCATGATGGAAGTAAAGATCATCAGAAGGGAGACACAGAAGAAATCCAGGTGAAATCCTGCCCCCTTCTGCAACAGGACAGCAATGTTAGCCACATTTATATCCCATCCTTGTTCCAGTCAGCCCAAGGCCACATACATAGGTCAACTCCTTTCCACTTTATACTCATAATAAACTTTTGAAGTAGGTCACGCTGAGACAGAGAAACCATCCAAAGTCACCCAGTGACTTTTATGACTCATTGAGGATGACAACCTAAATCATCCATGTCTTAATCCAAAACTCTAAGTACACCATGAAATTTTACCTTTGAAGTCTAAAATTTTAAGTAGTATTAGTACAGTACTATAAAGATGCCTTATGGCAGTCAAGACCATCTCCTCTTGTATCAATGGGTTAATTGCAAGTCTAGATTAGACCCAGAGAAATGAACGGAATGTGTTAGTCACAGAACTTGTTCAGTTCCCATTGATTTCTATGGGCGCACTCTAGGTACTGATGGTAGGTAATCAAGTTAGAAAAGCCAGTGGCCCACATCTCTAATTTGGCACTAGTACAAACTCATAAATTGCCTAGGAAATGTCTGTTCCTCTCTGAAAGTCTTCACTCTGGGGCAATTATGTCCCATCTCCTGTCTCTTTTTACTAGAGGAGCACCTTATCAGGCAGGCTTTGGGTACATGAAGATCAATTTAAGGGCAATGTGAATAATCACTGAGTTTATAGATAGTCATCTGCAGTTACAATAACCCCTTTAAAAAAAGCTGGAAAGTTGGGCTTGCTTGTTATCTATGTCTCCCCCCACCCCATGCTAGCTAACTGTCAGGTTTATGGCAGCAGCAGTAACTAGGCGGCCCTCATGCAGCTGAGAGCTGCTTCCTTTAAACTTCACTGTACTCAAGAGACCTGCTTCCTTTAAACTTCACTGGTGCCCAAGTGGACATTAGGTGGGAGAGACACTGCAGACAATGAGCTCTGGTGACAGGAAAGTGTTGGGCTCTCTCTCTTACTCTGAGTCCCATCCTGAGACTAGCTGGTGCAAGTAAACACTGTGGAAGGAGAAATTACCCCTCCCTGACAAGGATACTACAGATGTGACAAAATGAAGATTGTTATTGAACAACATCTGCAATCTAGTGAAAGCACAACAGATGAATAAAGTATCCAACTTTTCCACCCTAGAGGGACTGCTGTACCCTCATATGCTGTGCTATCTAGTAGCTATAACATGGAAGGAAAAGATAAACAGTACATTTGTTCCCTTTCTCTTTTCACATAATCTTTCCCTATCTTGGATTCCTCTACCTCATTTCTTCCTACTTCATGGAGAGAAACAAAAACCAAGCATTTGTGGTACATAACTGAACATACAAAGAAAAAGCACTTCTTCCAGATCAGCCTTGAGTCAACCTGAAATGCTGGAGCTGATCTGGAAGTAGTAATATATAAACAGCAATTGGTGGTGGTAGGGAGCTAAGTGACTGTTGTTAAATTATTGTTTTTAAACTGGAACATATTAATATGGGTCACAAAGAAAATCACCTTGAAAGACGGCCTATATTAAATCAGACCATATGTCCTTCTAGCCCATTTTTGCCTATATTAACAGGAAGGGGCACACCATGCTTCCATATGGTAATCTTTTCTTAGAGGTGTCAGGAATTGAAACTGGGACTTTTCGCACACAAAGCATTGGTTTTTCATGCAAATTACCCCCTGAGCAACTGATTGTTAGAATGGAAGGGAGGATATATTTGACAATTAAAATAATGAATAAATTCATCCTGATTCTGAGGGTAGAGGGAATGACAGGATGAAAAGGCTGGCTTCTAACCCAAATCCCATTGATAGTCCTAGCTGTAGCAAACTGATTGAATCATTAATGATGAGTCAAAAGTTATATAAATGCAATGATTTAATGGCTCTACTCTAGCTGGGACTAATAATAGGATTCAAGCCTCCGTCTCTTGTAAAAGAATATGTTGGATTCAGGAATGGTTTGGAAACTTTTCTGTTATCTACTGATTAAGCCCAGCTCAGTATCTCAGCTGCTGGTTATATCTCACAGGACAAACTTGGTTAACACACTCCTCTGTCCAGCTTTCCACGGAAGATCTTCAGCCTCCTTGGCAGCTTCCTTTAACTTTGCCTTAAATTATGGAAGTGATATTTAGCAAATTATTTTCTGCTTATGTATATGTATGCATGTTTCTCAGTGGTTGTTTCACTAAGAACCATTACACTAGCACAGAGAACTGAACAAGAAGTGGCTCCCAAGAAATGTATTTTTCCACTGGATTTTCTGTTGGTGTTGCGGCTCATCCATATTAGGGCTGTTAATCCATTTGGTCTAACAATGATTTGAGTGAGAGTGGTTCACTATCCCTATGGGCCTGAGGTATTACATGGGCTGATTAATAGTTGTTTCCCATTGAAGGAGGAGAAGGAAACCTGGCCAGGTAAATCTGAGCAAGTGTGAGAGGCCAAACACCAGAGAAGTGCCAGACACTCCCACACACAGTCCAACCAGAGGAACTAGTTCCATCTTGCACAGTGCCGAATAGATATATCTTCTAGCACATTACACCATGGATCACTTGGGGAAAGTAACCAATAAATTCGCTTCTGCAGAGAGGATTGAAAAAATGCTTAACTGGCATTGCTAGTTCTCTAAGTGTCACATACTTCTGTGCAAGGTGTAGATGGGAAAGAAACTGGGCCCTCCAGGTAGCTGGATTATATAGAGACTGCTTCAGGAGTGGGTAGGACTTTCAAGGGAGCAACACTACTGGCCTTCAAGCTTATGCCATGGTTTGCACTTGCCCAGTCTTGCCTATAAAAGGCAAAGGACACATTCTTCTTGTGCAGTGGAAGACAATCAAGTTTTGCATGTAACTACAAAGATGTGTTTGCACAAACTGGGACTTGGCATAAAATTAAATTTCTGAGAATCTGAATTAATTTTGCTCTGAAGAAATGTTTTCAAGCATTATGGATATAAAGATACTTCAAAAAGAAGCCAAAAGATGCTGTCCTTGGAAATTTCCATTGTTTTAAGCACATTATATAGTTACAGGTATCACTCAGTCTTCTATCCTCGTATATCTCTCTGTAGAATCTCCTTTGCTCATTTTGCAAACCCACACACATCAAATATTAGCTTCATTAGAAATAAGAAATGTTACTTTCCCCACTACAACAACCAGAATATTCACAGGCCATGCTAGCTTGGGTATTCTGGGATTTCTAGTCCAAAAAGTAACTTTTTCTATTACTGAGCTTCAGAATAAAGCAAGCAGATAAACAAATATGTATAATGTACATACTTAAAATGTACTACCAATGGGAGTTATTAAACCTCAGGCATAGGAGTATTAATTAATATAAATAAAATATAATTTGCATACTATATATTAAATGGCAAGAAATAATAGTGTGGGAAACAAAAGAAGATAGCATAGTTACAGAGAGAGCTAAACCAGATATGTCAAACTGCATTCCATCCTGATAAACCCTGAATATTCTAAATAAGTTTAGTCAGTGTGTTAAACGCTCAACTCCTTGTGCCAATATCCAAAAGAGAATAACATTAGCAATAAGAAAAAGATCCAAAAATGTGCATGAAGTATACAACAGTGACTGTTGGCAGTCACAAAAACAAACAAACAAAAAGCTTCAGAATACAGACTGCAAATTACAAATTCAGAATATAAACAGATATCTCCTTAGAGACCATAAGAAGGGGATAGAAAGTTACTAGGTAAAAAGTATTGGATGAGAAGTGATTATTAGGCAAAAAGTTAGGGATGAAAAAGCATGCAATAAAACTGAGAAAGCACAAAGAATTCTTTTTAAAAAGTAGGAGGAAGAGGAGGAGAAGAAATAGAACCACTGAAAATGGAAGGGAGATTTTTTTAAAAAAGTATATTGCTGTAGCATAGTTAAATTTTCCACACAGACCCAGATGGTTCATAATAAAAATGAAAGAGGGGAGAATAAGCTGTAAAGTACCAGATCCAGGGAGAAGGAATCCAAGCATCTTTAAGACTGATTTACCTTAGCAAGAGCTTTTATGGATTTCAGTGCATTTCTTTTCAGGCACTGAAGATGCTAGATCCCCTCCCTCCTCTTTTTCTTTGTATACTAAAACAGATTAGCATAGCTGTCTCCTTGAAAACTACCAAATAGTTCATATGCACTGCTGCGTAAGGATAGAGGGGGACAGATGACAGAGCTTTCTCTCTCGATAGAGATGACTTCCTCATCACGGTAGTGCCTGTGACTATTATAACCCAAGATAACCCAGCCAATATGGCTAATGACCAATCACAGTTCTGGCTAGGGGATTTGCAGACTTGATTTTCTTCCTGTGCAAGCTAAGGAAAGTAATGTTCAAGAAACCATAGGAGCATCAGCAATCAGGCTGCAATCAGGCCCATGGCTTTCTTTGTATGCTTTGATTTAGGTTAGAGAGAACAGTATCCAGTTGTTGTGACAGCTTGTGTTGGGAAGTATCAGGAATGATGATAGATATAGGATGCAAAAAACGAAATCTTTGGCCATTTCCACACTACACCATTATAGTGCTATTATTGCACTTTCAACATCCCATGGAATTCTGGGGTTTGTTGTTTACTGAGCCCAAAGAGCTCTCTGGCTGAGAATTCAGAATGCCCCTCCCTAAACTGCAAACCCCAGAACTCCATATGATGTTGAAAGTGGAATAATAGCACTGTAACAGTGTACTGTGGAAATGGCCTTGTCCAGCAGAGAAAACAGGGGGACAGGCAATGCACAGAGGCCTCATGGTCAATCCCTTCAGTTTTTGCCAACCTTAGTAGGTGAAGCCAGTCCAGAATGAAGAAAAAGTCTTGGCTTTCCTGGCTGCAGCTAGAATGTGGGTGATACATGCAATCTGTGGAGTGAACCATGGGTAAAGGCTTGTTTTGAAGCAGCAATTTGGATTTAGCAGCTATCTTTTTACTCTGGAATCTATGTTATCTATGCCAACATGTGTGTGACAGAAGCCCTCCTTGAGTTAAAGAGCAATGAACCGTCCCACTCAGCACTGACCTGCAGCTTATACTCTTTACGGTTGAGAATCACAGCTGTTATTTGCTGATCCATAAAGATGAGGATGATGACCAAAATGGCAGGCACTGATGATGCCAAATATATCCACCAAGGATTTGCTCCAAATGGAAACACATACCAGCCTCGTGCAGGATTTGTAGGCTGCAGAAAGATCGGTGATAGGGAAAAGTCAGTAAGTCAAGGTAGCCGGCAGAACTCTGAACAATGAGTTTGAGTAACCAGCTCTCCTTTCCTCCTCCTTTGAAATATCTACCAATGAAGCTGTTTCTACCTTGATTTCATGATGTAACCTGGCGTGGGGGAAACCTCAGGCCCCATGGCCAAAATCATCACTCCCAAAGACTCAATTTGGCCTGTTCTGTCTTTTCCAGGTGGAGTCCTCTGCCTCTAACCTTACTGAATGTGGAGGGATGACTGTATTTCATGTGACTAGAATGGAAGGAGGTGTACTTAGTGTATTTAAATTATTGTTTTAATTTATTTTAAATCTATTTGTATCAGTTTTATTTGTATGCCCTGCTGAGATTATATAATATTGTACAGAATGTAAATATTTTAATAAACAATAGATACTGTGTTTGGACTATAATATTTTACAAAATCAAAATTATTTTATAAATGTATTTTATATAAACTGTATATGTGAATTAAATAAACTTCATTATTTAAAGGTATGTATAAATCACTTATATCCAAAGATTTCAAAGCTGTATACAATAATGGGCAGGCATGATAAAACAACCCCTAAAATCAATATACCACACCAACTTGATCCATAAGAGTAAAATATATAGCAGGCTGAAGTATACCATGAAAGCTTGCAAAAATAGATCAACTAAAAAAGTCTCACCCAACAACAAAAACTGGATGTCAAAAAATGCTCAATAATAATTGTCATAGTGTGTCTGACATAAGAAGCAAGATTACTATTCCATGTAATGGGTGCCATTCCACTAAACTTCCTGTTCCAAATAACATCACCTCTATGGACAACCTAAGGAACAAATAGATCTACAAGGGGTAAGACAGTTTTTCTGATAACCACATTCCAAGTTGTTCAGGGCCTTATATACTAAGAACATGGCATTTTAGCAAATCAGAAGCCACTGGATCTTTCTATAGCAACTAGAGAGTCCAGAGCAGCCTTAAGGAGAACTCCACATGGGGTGCCTTGCAATAACCTAGTCCTTATGTTATCAAACTCTGGAGCACTGTGGTCAAGCTATACCAGACCAAGGAACAGTAGAAGCAGCTTAAAAGCCAATCTGAGTCACTAAGGCCACCCGGACATCAGCAACAGGAATGCCTTCACAATTCTTGATTCATGGTAGCATGAGTAGCTAGAAATAAAAATCAGTGGAATATCATGGAACATGTAAAGTAGAGATGAAGAGCAGGATCTATCTTGTATGTTAACAAATGTAATGTGATGCATAAATGTTGATATGTCAATGAAATAACAGTATTGAAATCCAGAGAGGTGTGGAAGATGCTGTAATAGTTTGGTTAAATGTACAATGAGAAATGTTTTTTTATACGATGTAATTATAATAAAATTAATTATAAAAAAAAGGAATGCTTTCAGACTGCACACTTCCTCCTTCTGCAGGAGTGCATCCCTGACCACAACAGGTAATATAATGTTTCCTGATTTTGGGAACCAGTCGCACATGAGACTTCCATCTTGTTGAACTCAGTTCATTGACCCACATCTAGACTACCACTGTGTCCAGACCCTGTACAGCCATGTCCCAATTTAGTTGAGATAGAGAAAGGTGTCATGAGTAAGCTGATGAAAATTTTCCCCAAATTTCATCATTATTTCTTCCAGAAGCATCACGTAGTGAAAGATGTTTAAGAGGGGATAAGATATTATGGTGCAGCATCCCATAGCACAACTGTCAGGGAGCTGAAAAACAGTCTCCCAGTGCTGTTATCCAGAATTTGCCCTGTGGACACAAGTGGAGTCACTGAAGTACAGTGAACCCAGCTCCCAACCCACTGGGCTGGTCGAGAAGAATACCCACAGCCGAAGGTCACAAAAGCTGTAAAGAGATTGAGCAAGAGTGGTAAGGTCATATCCCTCCATCCTTCTTTCAATCCAGGCCCTCCATCAGGGCCACTGAATCTAGGGCCCTTTCCACACGGGGGACGGGGAAACGGGGCAGCGCACGCAGGGACGGATCTTACCTGAAAACGGGTTGCTCCGTCCCTGCGGGGAGCACGCGTTCGCCGCTCCACACGCTGGCGAATTTCGGCGGCGTTCGGCGGCGCCCAAAATGGCAGCCGGCGACTTCCGGCGGCGCTCCGCCAATCAGGGCAGCGCGCCAGCCGGAAGCCCGCCCCCGGGCAGCTCTGCAGGGACGCGCTAGCACGTCCCTGCAGTTTCAAACAGGGCACTGCAACGGGTTAACGCGCTCGCGTTTTTTAAAAACCACATAAAATGTGGTTTTTAAAAAACGCGCCACGTCACCCCTTGCGGCCACGCTAGCGCGGTTTGAGGTGTGGAACCTCCACTTTTCAAACCGCTCTAGCGCGCCCCACGGTGTGGACGGCCTCTGGATGAGGTCGCCCTAAGCCGTTTTTTTTACCCCGTGTGGAAAGGGCCTAGGTCTGAATCCAGACTGATATTGTTTGGCACTGTTCTAGAGACTGCAACCAATTCAAGCATGGGTATCAAGTTTCAAGAAATCCACCTTGCCTCCCTACCCAGGTTGAGTCAGAGGACTGCTCTGAAGCTCTGCTTCAGTATCTCAGAAATCAGGCTAATTATAATGAGTCCTTCTTATCACTGCCAAGGCATGCTGCTTGTGTGGCATTTAATTAACACAAGCTTTTTTGAAAGCCAGGCAGAGAAATAGCAGATGCTGTTTACTGCAGGTGCAACAGCACAGAGAAGTACAGTCAGAATTATCTGGGACACCTTTTCCCTCTCCCAGTTTCAGTGCCTGGCTACCTCACCTTTTACTAAGCCTGACATTTCACCCACGTTGGCCAAGACGCTTCTCTTCTGCCTGTTACAAAGAGAGAAGCCATCAAGCTCTTCTGCCCCTCCCTTGGCAACAAGGGAGTGCTTCTCCCACTGGAGCCTTTGCTAATCTCACACCCAGGCCTGCAGCAGCACAGCTCAAGCCTGGGCTTGAGCCACCAGGTGTTTTTTCCAGCATCACTGGTAGAATCATTACATGGCAATCTGGTTGGGTTTGGCTTAGTTAATATGGTAGCTAGGGAGAAGAATAAGGGGCTCTGTTGCAATGGGACAACCATAACTGCAGCCAAGGCCCACTCTAGAAGCAGCTAAGGGCAAGGCAGCATGTAGTATCCCACTTTTCTAATAAAGTGGGTTTTTATGCTTTTCCTTGTTTCCGTAAAAGGCAGTCCCCAGGTTCTCCTAAAAACTGGGAATGACTAGTTAACCAGTCTGAGTTTGCAGCTGCATTTGCTCTCACTTGGGAGCAAATCCCACTGAATTCAGTGGGACTTAATTCTGAGTAAATCTGGCCAGAATTCATCTATGGCACCCTTCTCCACTGCCATCCTCCAGGCGTCAGACTGGGGGTAGTAGGAATTACAAGTCAGCACAATGGAGGGAACAAAGTTGCAGAGGGTATTGAAGATATTGCCAAAAGCAAAACAATAAAAAAAATCAGTCTTATCAAGGTACCATCAATGCATATGAGCTTTATAGAGTAACAAAGAGTAAGTTTCCCTCCCAAGGAGTTTGCAATCTAGAATGTGACACATGTGAAGAGAGAAAGAAAAGGGAGGCAAAATTTACTCAGGAAAAGAATACAGTAAAGCTCTGGAAACCAGAGTATTGCTGATCTCCTCCCTCCCCAAAAGCAGGGCAGCTGGTTTACTATAAAACCATTCTGTTTGATAGCTGCTGATGTAACAGTTCCCTTACAGAGCTCAGCAAACCCAGTTCCTGCTGAACAGCTGAGGTTCCTAGGTAGTTGGGGAGCAGGCCTCCTTGGTCAGTACCTGTTACAGTTCCTTCTCCATTGCTCTGTGTCAGCTGAGAGAAAGAGGCCATCTGAACAGGGTGTTTGGGTAGGTGGTTTCATCTTAGCCCCTCTCTCTTTACTTTCCCTCCTTGTTCCACCAGGAGTCCATGAGCCGGTTGGCTACGGCGGCTCTAGTCCTTGCTGAAACAGTTTGAGTTACATGGGAGTGAACCCCAATCCCGGAAAATGAGATTCTTTGTCAACACTGCTTGGAAGAGGAATACTTTGATGCTATATATGGTCAGCCCTGACCTTTACTCTTTTGACTTCAATACTAACAGTTTTACATTATCCCCCAGACATAGCAGCCACTGGCTGGCCAGGCTGATTGGGGATTTTGGGACTTGTAACCCAGAGGTAACTTTTTCAAACTCTGGCTGCTACATTAATTTAAATGCATTGCCTAACTCTGGAATACATTTGTTTGCTTCAAAGCATGAATTGCCTTCCTACGACAAAGACCAGGGAGGGTTTGGTTGCATACAGAGGTATATACATAGAATGATGAGCTTCCTGAAGGGTAGCATTCAATGCTGT
This sequence comes from Iguana delicatissima, assembly GCA_948472985.1. Classification (NCBI taxonomy): domain Eukaryota; kingdom Metazoa; phylum Chordata; class Lepidosauria; order Squamata; family Iguanidae; genus Iguana; species Iguana delicatissima. The sequence continues at coordinate 217,507 of CAOKZL010001690.1, read as the reverse complement.
GACTCTCCAGTTAATGCAATAACTTCCCCTTGGAGGCCCAATTGGTGCTATCCCCATCAACGCTGCTGTCACTGCGGTGCCAAGTGAAAACGTGCTTGTTCCCAAAAGCTTTTGCAGCCTAATTATTTTTACACAAACCCACACATGTACAAGGTTTTAGATATTTTTTAAACTATTGTAATCAGTTTTAATCTGTTTTTAGCTTGCTAAGTTGTTAAAGCTGTTTTCAGCCTTTCAAAATCACTTTATTTACATTATTTGTGATTCGTCAGATTGGTTTTATTGTACACCACCCTGAGAAATCTAGATAGAGGGCAGGATATATACATTTTAATATATAAATACTGCAGAAGCACATTCATCATGTGTATTCAAATGTACCATCTTCTCCCCTGGACCAGGAACGTGGGAAACTAATTCTGTATTTTGGCTACAAAAGACAGCTGTGTATGCTGCTGATATTTCTACGGTAAGTATATTGATACCAGAAAACTATCTCTCCTTCTCTTCCAGAACATTTTTTAATTTTTTAAAAAGGTGATGCTTTTTAAAGATATAGGGAAATGTACGTTTAATTTTAAAATAATTTTTAACGAATGCTTTAAAATGAAAAGGTGACGGGATAGACAGCTTGCTTGAAGCATGAAGAGAACAGGACAATATTTGAAGCCATGTTCAATTTGCTAATTATTAGTATGCATACTGAAAACATGAAGGAGAAATATGTCTGCTACTCTGGGGCTTGTTTGTTTTTTTGCTTTGTTTTGTCAGTACAACATGCCCACTTGCCCACAATTAGTTGCTGTCTCTTGTCTGAACATGTCTCTCTTTTTCTTCCTTTCTTTCACAGCGACTCCTTGTTTTGGAACAGCTGCCTGATTACCAAAGGGAGGCCTTTCAGACTGCATGAGTCATAATAACAATGAGCCTACCTACTCTGTCACTTCCTGGTAGAGTTGTTGCCACCATTTTACCAGTCCTGGTGCTTTGGCTTTAACAGCAGCCAAACACACTGCAGATTTTAGAAACTGTGGTTTCCTTACCACTATACCTCCATGCTAAGAAAATCACTTTCTCAATTGCTGGATGTCAGAAGTCTGTTAAAAGCCCAAGAGTATACACATACACACCCAAAGAAGGGAAGAAAAAAAAAGAAAAATCCTCTCTAATATGACTAAGGACTCTCTGTTCTCTTTCTAATGGGAGAAGGTAGGCAGTGGGCTGTCTCTTATACCCAAAGATTTGTACATAAATGGAGAAGAAAGGAAAGGAACTCTTTATTTCACAGATAACTAGGCAAGGGAATGTAGGTTAAGCACTCTGTGGGGGTTCATCTAAGGTTGCCATATCTCAGTCCTTCAAATCTGGACACTTAATTCTTATATTATGCAAATATTATAATTATGCACATTCTAATTTACATCCTAATTATGCAAATCCAGTGTATTTATTTGTTGCATTTTTCTACCACTGTATTTCAACTTTGGTAACCACTGTTCTGAATAACCTATTATGGAGTAATGTTTAAAATTTGAGGTTTGTTCACAATTTATCTTACTTTGTCCTATTTTACTTTTCTTCATAATTCATCTATGCTGTGATGTGTCTCCTGTCATCTATTGTTTGTTAATGACCAAACCAACTGAAGCAACTGATGAAGCGGGCTGCATTCCACAAAATCTTATGGAAACATGTCAAAATCTTACGGTAATAAAACTTGTTAATCTTTAAGTTGCTGCTAGATACTGTTGTTGTTGTTTTTTGTTTGTTTCAACAGACTAACACAGCTATCCCCTGAAAACTTTGGGAGGTATTCTGTTATGTAAGAGAAAGAAAAAAATATAAAATACATGCCAACTAAATGTAGCAGACCTGCTTCTCCACTTAACACACTGCAAATCTTACTTTCTTCCAAAAGGACTTCATCTTTTTCTCATAATTATTTGAACCTGCTGCCCAAAATATATTTAATATTCACTTCAAGCATCTACCCCAATAAACTTTTATCTGTCCTCTTTTCTTGCCTTTTCCCAGCAGTCCCTTTCCCCAGAGTATCACTTACTAGACAGCTTTCTCAAGATGAATAGGACAGCTCCCTTCCCCTCAAGCTCCTCTGCTGCTTCTGTCTCCCTCCTTAGAACTGCGCTGCTACCTTGCCTCCTTTCCTCCTTGGTGTTTCAACTCTTTTCATTGCTACCCTCAGGCCATTTCCGCACTAGAGTGTTAGTGCTATTACTCTGCTTTCAACATCCTATGGAATCCTGGGCTTTGAGGCCCCTCCCTAAACTGCAAAGCCCAGGATTCCATAGGATGTTGAAAGCGGAGTAATAGCACTATAACACTCTAGTGCGGAAATGGCCTCACCTCGCTCCTTGCATTCTGCTACTTTGTTGTTGTGTGCCTTCAAGTTGTTTTTGACTTATGGTGACCCTGGGGCTGAGTGTGTGTGACACGCCCAAGGCCACCCAGTGGGTTTCCATGGCCAAGCAGGAAATCAAACCCTGGTCTCCAGGGTTGTAGTCGAATGCCCAAAGCACTACCTTACACTGGCTCTCATTCCACTAGTACCCACTATCATTCCACCCTCTCTTTCCACTTAGCTTACCTTGTGTCACCACAACTTTCTCCCTTGCACGTTGCCTCACCCTGTGCCTACCCCTCTTGCTCCTCGCACACCAACACTGCACTTCTCACCCTTTCTTCTCCTCTTTCTCTTTCCTTGCCTTGCCTCATGCATTGGCGAATGCTGCCTCCCATATTTCTTGTACTCCAACACTGCGCCTTTTAGCCTTATTTTCTCCTTCTCCTACTCTTTCCTCACTTTTCATCTCCACTTCTATACCTTACTTCTTCCATTCTGACACTTAAACCTCTTACTTTTCTCCTTCCTCCTCCCTTGCCTCACATTGTACTGCCGTACCTCCCTTCCCTTACATCTTGTACCCACCATCTTCCCCTCTCTCCCTCCAGCTAGCCTCACTTGGCAGCTATGAAACTCTTCCCTCTAGTGCACCTGCCGCTACTCTTCCCACCCCTCTTCTTTACCTCTGCCACTTGCCTCACTTTGCGCTGCCTATCTGCCCTCTAAAGAAGTGGAGATTGCAGAAAGATGCAGGAGTACAGGTAAGTAAGCAGGCAAATGGAGGCAGGCCACTGCCGCTGTAAAGTGAGAAGTGAGGGAGAGAGAGAAAAATAGAGGGGGAGGATATGATAGCAGGGGCAGTAGGGGAGAAATAACCTAGGGTGGAAATGATGTGCCAGTAATGAGAAGAGTTGCAACATTAGGCAGCGGAAGAACCCTAGCTACACCTCATAAAGCGGAACTTGATTCTTTGTTGGAAATGCAGTAAAAAAAACCCATAATATTGCTATGTTAAGTCTTGCAAAAGCAAGTCACCTAAAACAGACTCCATGGCGTCCTAAATTCTAATAATTTTATTATGGAACTAGCAGCTTTTCACCTGTTTTGTTGCATTCCCCTCCCTATTCATTCCCGTGGGGCCCATTGCTTTCTGTGCAATCTTTGCATGGAAATCTGTAAAACAGACTACTGCTAGACTTTCCCCCCAAAGTTAGACTTTCCACCAAAACAGTAACATTGACACAAGAAGTTGGAAGCGGATGGGTAAAGTTTATAATTCTAAATCTATGAAAGTGTGAACCATAACTGTAAAATTTTGCTCTTTAGCACTGAAAGTCTTATTTCTTGCAACCTGATTGAATTGTGATTTCATATTTTGCCTAGTATCTTGGCTTCTACAAGAGTTAGTCATTTCCTTTTTTTATAACATGAAAACCTGGAATCCTGGCCAGCTACTTGTGTGAATGGGGACTGAGTGATATGTCTAGCATCCAGATAAAACTCAGCAAACCAGGTAATGTGAAACCCAGGGGTGATCTACTGTACCACAACCCAAAGAATATGTGCATAGCTTTAAATTTCTTGATGCAGCACAATGTTTTTAGACATTTCTTCCCAATCCTATAATTTTCCCAGGACCACTCTGCTTGTCATAATTAGATTCCTAATTAACAGAGGTAACCACGGCTACCTCTGTGTCCAGTATACTAAGAAACTCTAAAGGTGAGTACGTGTTCTCCAAATTCTCTCAGTGTGGGAAATTTGCCCATTTATACCTGAGAACTGCTAGGGTGTACTGACTAAAAATGTCAATAGGGAGCTGGAGAGTTCCTTCAGCATACCTCATCTCTGCTGTGAAGTCACTGAGGATTGTCATTCAAGCCACTGTCTCTCACCTCAATGTCTCATGTGAGACGTGGATAGTAATACTGACCTGCTTCACAGTATGTTTATAAAAATTACTGGGGTCATTTATTTCTATGTCAACATATAGGAAGTGTTAAGTGTTATTTGCTCTGGATCAGTTGACTAAAGAATCCAGTTAACAAACTTCCCCCAGTGCCGTGCATCCTGCCCCGGTGGCAAAGATAAGCTCTTCTTATGACCCGTCCATGTTTCACCTTCTTTGCTTAGCTCGTCCACAGTTTCTGATCTAATTCACAATAATCTGCCCATAAATGCTATGAACTAGGACCAGGAGCCAGACCCCAGACCACTGCACCATCTAGCTGAGCTTGTATCACCCTTTAGAAAGAGTATTTGTGGTACCATAGAGACAGAGGTTGCACAGTGGTCCATGATTTTTCATTTAACTCGATGCCAGTAAGAAAGTGCATGGGATGTCCAAATCCCTTCTACTGAGTCCATGGAGTGCCTGCCCAAAACAACGCCATGGTAAGACGCTCTTTCTGTGAATCAACTGTTAAGACATGACAGCTCACCCCAGCCCAATGCGGGGTCATTCGGTCTTCTAGAACTAGAAGGACAGCATTTGCTGTAGCACTGGTTCAAAAAGTCAAAAAGCATACAATCATCTTAAGGAAACGTTACGCAGACGTTTTAAGGAAATGTGAACAAATGTAGTAAATCCAGATCAATTCCTTATACCAGTTGCTCATGTAACCCCATTTCCTACTCACATCCTTAAAATTCCCAAGGCATCAATTGTGCATCTAAAAGAATAACTCTTTTGCTTGACTCCAGCCAGCCTCACCTTGAACTCACTGGGCACAATGAGTTTGGGAGTTTCCAATCCAAGTGCAGCATCAATTCCACAGAAGATGAGAATAGCCAGGATAATGGAGAAATCACCCACTAGCCTTCTCAGCTAACACACAAGAGGAAAAAACAAACAACAACAACAACAAAAACAGCATGAGATTTACCAAACGAAATCTTCACATGCATTTACACAAGTCTGCAATTAGTCTAAATAAAGAAATCTCTGTTAACTTCTTCACATAAAAAAAATAGATTGGGAAAGATAAACAAAAGATCCAATGCCAGCCATCCTACTTCCTTTCTTTAAAAAAAAATGACATGAACTCAGTATAACTAGGGATCTTTTGTGCGTGAGAAAAAAGATGGCAGTTTTGGAAGAAGTAGAGGAATTTAGAAGGCCAGCGTAGCATATTGGTTTGAGTGTTGGACTAGGACAGTGGGAGACCAGTGTTCAAATCTGCATTTGGCCACAAAAACCTAGTGGGTGAATCCACACTCTCTCAGCCTCACAGAAAGGTAAGGGTAAAGCCCCTTCGTACAAATTTGGCCAAGAAAACGCTGTGATAGGTTCACCTTAAGGTTGCCATAAATCAGAAATAACTTGAAGGCACACAGAGACAAGGGAAATTTAATGGAAATAAAGCTTCAATCTAGAGAATAAATCCTATTGAACTCACTAAGGTTTTCTTCTACATTTAGGGTTGCACTGTAAGAGAATGACAGGCAGATAAGGGGAGTGCAGTAGTGACAAAAACAACAGTCTCCCCCGCCGCCTCCAAAGGAGATGTCTCAACTGCTTGGGGTGTTATTAAGAGGGAGGAAATGCATGTGAGAAGTGTGCATGTGAAAGAAGGGGAGTAGATTTTAAAAAATCAATATAATCCATTTTAGGAATAAATAAATAAATCTTAAGAATAAGTATCATCAAATGCACAATGTCTCACCCCCAATCCTGTCCCTGCAAGTCTCTAATAATCAGGAATGAAGCTGGCAAGCACATATAGACACATAGATTTCCTGGGGGTAACCCAGGCCTTTCCGCATCTGTAAGAAGCCAGCTGTCTTCAACTCTGTTGTAAGAGTTGGCTTCCCTTCATGCAAGAAATAATCCTTCACCTCCACCCACACCACAGTATTTGGGGCAGTTCTCCTTCAGAGTGACCACTCTCAACCTTGCCCATGGAACAAACAGGACAAACACAATCAAACAGATCAGCTGGTGTGGAAGCAAAGAGACTGACATCGCTTTCACACTGCACAGTTATAGCACTTTGATAGCCCATTAACCACCATGGCTCTATCCTATGCAGTCCTCAGATTTGTAGATTCATCAGATATTAAGAATTATCTACCAGAGATCAACAGGGACTTGTCAAACTTAAATCCCATAAGATACAGCCACAACAAATGAAATGGTATCAAACAGATGTAATTGTGCACTGTGAAAGGGGCCTGAAAGATTTGATAAGAGGCTCCAAGTTTCCACTCCTCCACTATTCTGCCATCCATTCTGCCATCTAGTTGGGGTAGTAAGAAAGTGGAAAGAGGAGGAAAAACTTCGCACAGTCTGAGACATTGGCTTATCTTCTGTATTCCCAGACTCCTTACCCCTTTTCTTCTTGTTCTTGGAAGGCACAGAGAAGATGGATTGGAGATGACTGGTGACTCTAGCCTATGCCCTGTAACTAAGGAGGGAGCGGGCTGGGTAGAACACAACCAGTAGGTTAAGAAAAAATCATTTATGTATGCACATTATTGATGTGTGACTTCAAGTCATTTCTGATTTATGGCAACTCTAAAGTGAACTTATCAAGGGGTTTCCTGGGGCTGAGAGTGTGTGATGCGACACATCCCTTTGCAACTTACTCAAGACCTTATGTGAGGAGTTGCTCCATGCAGCTGAAAGCTCACAGACAGCAGAAGCAAATAGCCAGTTAAACCAATCTACAGTATTTCATCCTGTAAAATACTGGTTTAAAATAAGCTGACCAAGGGAACTGGTATGAAAAGTCTCTTATCATATCAGGAGCTGAAAGGAAATATTCTGGGATGGGCAAAATGTCATATAGATCTCCATAATAAAACTGGAAAGGACAAGAACAAAATCTGGGACTTTCTGTTTTGTTTTGTTTTTAATCAGTCTGGGTGTGCCTTATGTTTTCTATATTATGTTCTAACTTTTTATCAGTTTGAATCTTTTAGTCTCATAAAAATTTTACTTTACCACTTTTGACTTTTCACACTTATGTTCCCATCAGTTTTTGCATATGGTAAATCATATCTTTTGCACACATTCCAATGTATAATTACAGCCACTTTATCATGGTTGCTGTTGTTGTTGTTGTTGTTATTATTATTATTGTCTCCTTCCTTATCACTGGGGTAAAGCAGCCAGAGGATTCTGTGGGAGGCTGTGGCTATGCTTCACTGGATGCAGTACAGTCACATTCCTCCCATTGTTTTCCACTGAGAATTGTGCATTTCTGCCCCCAAGAGGAAGGGAACAGGAGAAGAATAGGCATCTGACTGAGAAAATGCGGAAATATTGATGAGGAAGGGAAGACTGGTTTGAGGAATTAAAGAAAGAAAGTAAGTGAGAAGAGGAGCATGAATCAGAGTGGGAAGGGGAGAAGCAGAGGATCAGGAGGGGAGGAGTGCAACACTTTTTTTTTTTTGTTGACCTTTGAACATTTCCTCCAAATTCCCATTTCTACTATGTGGGAAAACAAGATGGCTCATAACAATAAAATATTGAGTGGTTATACAGATTAAAAGAACTTCTACAGGTGTATCTGTATTTGTCCATTGCATCAAAATGAATAAATAATAAACATAAAAACAGGAGAGTCTTGTAGCAGCTTTAAAAATAACTTTTTTTTTAGGGTAAAAGAAAAAAGTTTGTCTTTAAGGTACCACAAGATTCTTTGTTTTTTATTTGTACAGTATAAAATTAGCCACCGTGATAGACAGCAAATGGATGGGAGATGGGAGGTACTCACTGTTGTAGGGAAATAGCGGCTTGATTTAAAGTTCTTCAGGACCAGGGAGCAGAGGAATGTACCCAGAAACAGAATGAAAGACATGAAAGTGACGTCAGGCACATAAGTGCAGCTGTTGCCCACCAGGTGGCCTCCGAGCTGCACACATTGTTTCTTGGTCAGCAAGGACCAATTCCCAGGCTCCAAACCTGGTGACTGTGGAGAAGGAAACGCCAGATAATTAGCAAGAATGCACTGCTGGACTTAAGGAAATAAGAGAAGAATCGCTGTGACAGAATAATATACACCACAGCCAAAACAGAATAAGGGTAAACATGTTTTGTAAAACTGACTCAGACTGAATGAGTGATACATTTTAAAAGCTAATTCAAGTTTTTCTTTCTGGGTGATAGCCAAGCTTTTATGTATGGTGAAACCCCCTGTTACCTTTGAGATGAGAGATCTATGCCTAGGAGAAAAGGAAGTGGCGATGGCGGGGGGACAACACTTCTGGGTATGTGCCACCTCAGTTTACGGCTTTGTTCCCTCCCTGGAGAATTTCTCTCCCTGGCACAATCTAGTGCCTAGAGTCTAACTAGACACAAATAAAACACATACCAGACCACAACAGAACAGAGAAAGAGGAGTACATGGAGAGCACAAAGACACTGTGCTTCCAAGAACTTTGGCAGCCACACATTGGCCATTTCCGTACTAGACTGTTATAGCGCTATTATTCTACTTGCAACATCCTATGGAATCCTGGGGTTTGCAGTTTCGGGAGGGGCCATCTGGCCCCTGCCGAAACTGCAAACCCCAGGATTCCATAGGTTGTTGAAAGTGGAATAATCACGCTATAACAGTCTAGTGTGGAAATGGCCCGGGATTCCATAGAAGGCAACCATAACTGTCTATTGTGAAAGGGCTTCATTGTAAATACTAAGGGGACTCCACACAATGCATCTCAAGATTATTTTACCTTCAAAAAATAATTTTAATTACTTCCATCTAGATGTATCTATACATTCATGGACACATATATGTCTTTGTATTAAAGATTTTGAGGTGCCTGATATTAAAGGTAAATCATTAAAGGTAAACCATTGACAAGACGCTGCATTCATAGTGGGTTAGGAGAAAGTGTGTTGTACATATTTAGGCAAAAGGCACAGGATTATTTTTCCACTAACATTTCTTGCCAGGCTCAGCAAGAACCTGGAAAGTTACATTTTTAAAAAATGTATATATATTCTTTGTATGCTTTGTAGTGTTTGAAGATTAGTTTGTTTTTAAAAATTAAATTTGCTTGTTGCTTTTTACTTTTTAATGACTTCTTTATACTTTTAAAGCAAAATTTAGGAGTGGTAACAGAATGGTGCAAAACTTAAAAATTCTTGAAATTCTTAAATTCAAAAGACCTTAAAATAGTTTCAAGATAACTTAAAAGTAACTGGAAAATGTTACTTATTGCACCTACAAAGTAACTTGCCTCCTATACAATTTTGCCTTTATTGCAAAAAAAATAAAAAAAAATCACATGTATCTTCTTTGCCTGAGAGCCACTGCGGTTTAGTGATCTGAGAGTTGGACTATAACTCTGGAGAGCAGGGTTTGAATCCCCACTGAGCCATGGAGGCCTATTCACTGACCTTGGGCAAGTCACATGGCCTCAGCCTCAGAGGAAGCCAAAGGCAAACCCCTTTTGAACAAATCTTGCCAACAAAACCCTGTAATAGATTTGCCTTGTGGTCTCCATAAACTGGAAATGACTTGAAGGCACACAACAGCAGTCTCCTTTGCTCATAACTCATCACGTCATGCTGGCCAAACTGCCTTCCAAAAAGACTGGGCATTTATTCCTCTATGAACAAAATAAGATGGAAAAACATAGTGTACACACATGGGTGTTCTTTGGGGCTGTGGGATGACTGGTATGGGGACCCCCTGGAGTATTTGCCAAGCATTTGTGAGGTTGTGAGATTCTCTAGGAAGTGATATTAAATCAGCAAAAGGCAGATGGCATATGTTGGTGGTGGAGTGGGCACATGTACACACACAGGGACCATTGCAGTGGACACGTTACAACTCGTCGGGTAACCTATCCATCTCAGCTATGACTGGGAGAAGATTTAAATTCTTTACAGTTTACGCTTGCTTCTGCTTAGGTCAGCTGCATTAGCCACAGAGTCTAATGGACTACTGGAACCCTGGGACCCTTCTAAGGCCCTTTCACATTATACAAGTAAAATGCTGTGATTCTACTTTAACTTGCACTTAGAAAGGGACAATCACACAGCTCCAATGCCTTCTTAAAGTACAAAACCTAGATTTCACAGGATTCAGCCATGATAGTTAAAGGGGAATCATGGCACTGTAATTGTGTAATGTGAAAGGGCCCTATAACAATGATAACAGTTGTATTTCTTACCTCTTCAAAACTGCTAAGCGCTGGGAACAGTGTCCTATTCAAAAGAGAAAAGTTGCCTGGAGGGGAAATAAACAGAGAGAGAGAAGAAAGAAAAGGAGGGGAAAGTCAATCAGTTCTTCACTTGGTCTCCTGTTCAGATCCATGGCAAGCTAAAGTAATGGAGGGGACAAACAAAATTTAAAGGGGCTTTTGAGATGTGTTATTCTTTCACACTCCACCAGGTATCAGCAAAGCAACTGAGTTATGTGCAACTTCCTGACTGGGCTGTAAAACCCAGGCCTCCTGTAGATTTTCATCTAGTTCATCTAGATATGGAAGCTGGAGGCTGGGCTGTACTTAAGTGGAAAGTGGAAAGTGGAAGAGTTCTTTTTATTTATTTTTCATGAACAAAGTGCTAGGCACTACTTCAGAGCAGTAACACATACTGTAACAACACATACAAACAGGATGGAAAAGGTATGATCTCAGGAAGATAATACAGAATCTCCATATTTACTGTTTGAGTGGGGGAAGGTAGTACGCTAATGAATGCAACATAGAGAGGCCTTTGTTTAAAATTAATTAATTCCCTGTGCCCGCCTGCAAAATGCAAAACACTTGGAAAATTAGCATATTCTGACAGAACTGTATTGAATTCCGCTTCTTTGTGTTACTTATTTCAGACCCAAGTGGGCTGCTCAGGAGAGCAGGAGATCCCTTGTAGCACTTCCAGTTGGCATCAGTCAGATGGGAGATTATTTATAGGCTGCACTGATCTACACCACTAACAGGGGCCGTTGCAAGACCAGCCTGACTGCCTTAGACAGAGAGAACACAAAAACAATTTGCAGGGACTTTGCTCCAAGTTACTTTCCCTTCAAAAGTGTGGCAGATGTCTACCTGAGACAAGGCCTTGTTGGCTATAGCAGAAGAAATAGGGGGATCCTCTCTCCACCTACATCTGACAAGAGTCTGTGTTGGGGTTTTGATGCCATTTGAAAAAATTTAAATTCTTCCCCACCATTGATATTTAGTGATTAAGATTTTTAATGTGCATCTTTTATATGTTTTCCAGGCATCAGTGCCACTGGGGGTGGGGCTTGCTTGTTTGTTTTTTCTTGTGCATTTTAATTGTTATGCTGATGCTTTATGTTGCTTGATTTCTTTTACACTGTGCCATTTGTATTTAATGCTTTAAGCTGTTTTGGAGTCTCTGGTTGGGTCAAAAGGTAAGATACAAATATTTCAGTGGATAAAAATATAGTAAAACTAAGCTAGGCTGGGGACCTGGAATCTCCAGCCACTCTAACCCAGCCATCACAACAGCATTGTACCTCTCTCTGGCATACTGCAAGTGCAGCTGTACAAGGTGACATCATTGATCTTGTAGTTCCAGTTCACTGGGTAGTGTTCCACCAGCGACAGCATCTTCTTAATGGCATCATAGATGAAAATGAAGCTGATGAGAGCACAAAAGCCTTCCTCTGTAAAGCGTGTGAAATACTGCACCAAATAACTGGCTTCTGTTGCCACCAGTATAAGGCCAAAGAAGGCCACCCACAGGCCAATCCAGAGGCGGAATTCTAAATAATCCAGGTTATAGTCCCTGGTGGGAAAGAGGAGCCAAAGACATTTTCCTGAACTGACAGAGTTTCTTGAAAGACAGCAGTCAGAAAGAGCTATAGACAATTCATTCATCTCTACTGTCTCTTGCCTCAAGATTTCAACATGGTAGATTCATAATAAATAATTACACCCTCAGTCCAGCCAGTTCAGTAACTGAATGATCATCTCCACACAGTAAGGCACCAACAGTGAAGAATCCCCATTAATAATCACCTTACAGCTCAGTTCATTTATCACACATTTATAGAAAGATGATAAACCCTTATGGAAGACATTGCACATATTCAGGCTTATTAGTTGATAATTTACCAAATTGTGGACAATGGAATGCATTTATCAGGGGACAACGAATGACCACCTCACTCCTCAAACCTGAGTTCTCTATACATTTTGGATTATAGTTCTGCCTATCCTCAGCCCAAGGGAAAAATGGGGTCCACACTCCAAGACATCTGGAGGGTACCAAGTTAAAAAAAAGACTGGGGTACAGAGCATCTCCCCCCCCCATGGCTGCTACTCAAAGGCCAATGCCACCAGCTTGTTCAGCAGCCAGAATGTGTTGAAGTCATCAGAGTAGTAATGCTTGGTAAAAAAATACACAGCTAAGGGTGGTATATTCTCCCTCCACATTTATGTGTTTGACTTTTGTAAACTTGATTGTTTACAAGGTGCCCACTTGCTTCCTCCCATCCCCTCCCTCCCATTCCCCTGCCTTTTGCCCAGGCACATGTGTCCTCCTTCCCTAGACCTAGGCAAAAGGCAAGTGAATGTCAGGGGGCAGCCTCGCACACGTGCACCCAGGCAAGACACAGGTGAATGGGGGGAAGGTAGGCACACAGCTGCCCCCCTCCCATTTACTTGCTATTGCCTGGGTGCCTGGAAGGCAGCGCACCCAGGCGAAACGCAAATGAATGTGGAGAGGAAGGTACATGCACACACCTTCTCTGGGCACACAGCTGCTCCCTCCCATTCAGTTGCCTATTGCTGGGGCACCCAGAAGGGAGCATGCCTGGGCAAAACACAAGTGAATTGGGGGGAGAGGCCTTCTCTAGGTGCATGGCTGCCCCCTGCCATTTGTTTGTCTATTGCCTGCAAGGTAGGCTCTCAGGCAAAACGCAAGTGAATGGGGGCGGGGAGCCCTGGAAGGGGATGGGAATGGGAGAGTTCTTGAGTGGGTATGGTTCTTCACTTTTTTTTTTACTTTCACAAGGATTCTGCACCCTGAACCCTCAGGGCCACTGTACTTCCTACATCTGCATAGCTAAATTGTGGACTCATTTCCAGGATTATTCCTATGCTGAGAAGTTACGCCTGGCTGACTTTCTTGCGGGAGTTTGCTCTACTGAACTTTAAATGTGACCACTTTAAATATGAAGACCTGTGTCGCAATAACAATGTATAAGCTTTGTTCAGTAGTCTAGTTTTTCAGTGCTCTGACTATCATGCCACTCTTAAACCAAAGTAGTTTAACATGATGGATTCTTAACATGGCATTTTCACTTTACCATGTTGGTAAATTATTATGACCTTGCCAATAAGCAGCTGTGTCCAAATCTGAACTGAGATGCTAGAGTGGCAGATTCCTTGCTCTAAGCAAACTGGAAGCATGAATGAGCTTGTCACAAGCCTAAGGTTCTTTCTGCCCTACACTGTTATAATGCCTTTATTCTACCTTCAACATCCTGTGGAATGCTGGGGTTTGCAGTTTAGGGAGGGGCATTCAGAATTCTCAGCCACAAAGCTCTCTGACCTCAGTAAACTACAACCCCAGAATTCCACAGGATGTTGAAAGTGGAATAACAGCACTATAACAGTGTAGTGTGGAAAGGCCCTAAGAGTGTTACCTGCATATTGTATATCAGAACTAGGGTGCAGGCAGAGGGGAGAGTCCCTGGCTCAATATCGCTTAAATTACTCCTTATCATCCCCATGGGGCATCAGGAAAAGGAATATTGGAGGCTTCCACCCAGTGTAAACTCTGACTAATGTCAGAGTCTTACTTACTTGCTGAAGGAAAAGAGAAGTCGCTCAAAGACAAGGACAGGCCCCGTGCTGCTCAGAATGGTGAGAGGCTGGCCAGCAAACAGGCAGAAAAATGCTCCAGCAAAAGCAGTGCCCAGGAAACTCTCCAGCACACCCTAAATCATATAAGGAAGGATATGGTTCATTGGCTGAATGTGGACCTCATGGCAGTGACCAACTGATTGATCCCAACATGAGTTCCAGGTTTGAGAAACAGACAAACAGGCAGACAGACAGACAGACAGACAGACAGACAGACACATACATACATACAGCTGGGGCGATGGCCATGATTTTGCCCTTTATTTGCATGCATATATGCATGCATTTGTACACACTCCACCAGAAGGACCAGAGTTGCCCACTTTCCACTGCCCCAAGCACGTATATAGCAGGATGCTGAAGCAACTTGGGCCTGGAATAGGTAGGAGAAGTGGAGCACCCACAAATGGATGGTGTGTATTACTAGCAGGATTTTTTTAAAAACAGACCTGCATGTTGTCTGTAGCATCTCCAAGCATTCCTCCAAAGGTAATCGCATTGGTGACTGTTGCCAGGTAGATGTAAAGGATTGCTGAAAAGCACTGGATGTTAAGGGCATCATAGAAATCACTGCAGTACCACGGAGCTTTCCTTTGGATATCCTTTAACAATCCTCCAAATAGTCTGCAAGAAGAATATGTCCTTAGTACTGGGTTTTTAATTTACTGTATACAGTTATTTGGGGCCCATTTTTTCTTTTTATGGCTACATCCTTAGGAAGAGGGAAGAACAGAATGGGGAGGGGAAGATGATAGCTTAAATGATTAGCAAAAGATCACCGGGGGTGGTGGTCCAGTCTTCCAGTCAAGTTCACAACAGAAATAAATATAAACATACACACACACACACACACATACACACACGTTTCTGAATTTGGTTTCTAACATCAATAAAGCTTGTGGGAAAACAGCAGTGTATTTGTGTATGTTCTGGTTGCAATTCTGGTACTGAATACACATGAGTTTAGCATGTGCTCAGTCAGAAGCAATTTGTTCTGTAGTTCTGTCTACCTCTTTCAGCCACTGTTTTGCACCTTGACTCTGGCTGATAGACTTTGCAATTCCAGTAAAGAATAAAGGAGATCCCAAAACTAAAGTCTTTCAACCTGTCCATGATTCCAGGCCAGTGAAGTCACCATAGATCACTAGAATTTTTCCAAGCTTGCATCAGTATTTGTCATTGGTTTAGAGACTTCAAACAAAGGCACCTCCTTCTTCCTCCACCTAGACAAGCCCCTCTGTGAATTTTACCGTCCTGTCCTCTTCAGCTCCTCACTGACATGCTGGTGACCATGGCCATGATGGCCATGGCCATGGCCGTGCCGGTCATCCATGGTAGATATGTTTCCATTAGAGTGACAACTCCATTCACGGAAATGCATGGACAGCCTGAAAAGGTAAGGGACACATTTAAGGTACAAATGAGCAGCAGTCCATTCATCCTCAGCTGGACCTCCTATTCTTGTCTGCTACTATCAGATCCCAATCATTCCCAAAACTGCCACTAGTGCTTCTAACAGTTTGTGGAGTTGGTTGAGATATGGCAAAAGTAAAACACTGGAGCACCAAACATACTATCTTGAATTGAGATCTCTAGAAACTGCATTATAAATGAAGAAGAGCAGGCTTCTATTATCCACCCCAACTAGTCATATTTAGACAAGGTGGACTTGGGGCAATCCAGAAGATCCAGGCTTTTTCCTACAGATTTGTAACCAAAGAGATCTCCTCGGATTCACCAGTATTTATCACTGC
Organism: Iguana delicatissima; assembly: GCA_948472985.1. Classification (NCBI taxonomy): domain Eukaryota; kingdom Metazoa; phylum Chordata; class Lepidosauria; order Squamata; family Iguanidae; genus Iguana; species Iguana delicatissima. The sequence goes on along the minus strand of CAOKZL010001690.1, from coordinate 201,595 downwards.
TCTCCCATTCCCAGCTCTACTATATAGATACCTCTTCTGTGGTGAGGGCAAGCATTTGGGGGGAGCAATTCGGGTAGTTGGGTCCCATTTTCCTGGAGGTAAAACAGTCAGCTCATCCAGAAACTCATCAATTCCTGCAATGAGATCTCCTCTGCCACTTGCTTTCCGGGCAACTCTCTGAAAAAGCTGCAAGAGAATAATTGGCAAAGCCAACATCACACTGTCCATGGGACAGAGCATTACATTCAGGAGAAATGCAACTACTTGTTTTGAATTTGCTTGCCACATCATCATAAAGATTGGAGGGAATCTTGCAGAACCTGACATAGTTCAGGGGTGGGGAATGTGTGGGCCTTCAGATGTTGTTGGACTGCAATTCCCATATGGTCTTAATCAGTACAGTCAATGGTGAGGAATGATAACAGTTGCAATTTAGTTTGCCGACTCCTAATCAAATCCAACTGTGCAGTTAATAATGGGACTGCAATGTAGGATATAACTATAGCGGAAGTGGGAAAAAAGGTTTAAGTACTGATCCACATCCCTCCAACACCACATGGGCCACACAGTGCTAAGGGGCAAAGCCAAATAGAGAAGTTTCCCTTTCTTGCTCTTGCATGTTGGGATGGTAAGTAGGGTGGGAAAAATTCTCAGGAAGGATATTCAGGTTTGCTAAGACACACAATTTTGCCTTTGTGCATGCACAGACACACTCAAATATGGATGAACTCTGCCTTTACTATTTTTAATGGGCAGAGCTCTGAAAAACAAGAACACTCCATGAAAAAGTATGAACTAGCAGCAACACCTATTCCTTTCTTGGAAATAAGATTAATCTCAGGTTGTTTGTCACTTGTTCACTTTCCCTCCAGCTTTATTATCCCCAGACTCGCAATTCCATGCACCACCATCACCCAAACTCACCTCATCTGTCAGAAGGGTGGCCACAGCTCTGCCAATTTCATGATAGGCCTTCACTTTGGCTCTGGGACCCAACAGGATAAAGAGGAACCTATACAGAGCCACAGAGAAGGCAAAAATGTCACCACCACTGCCAAAAGTGAGTAAAGGATCATATTCTGCTTTTGGAGCCACCAGGGCATTGATGCTACTAATCCTGTCTTTAGATAAGTAGACAGGAAATTTTTAGGCACCCAGGGCCTTGAACTGGACACCTGAGAAGCAAGGCCTTTGTCCCTGAGGAATCAGGGCACCAGTCAGTCTGAAGACCTGACTTTTGTTCTCCTCCAGCACAACTGACCTGGAACAAATTACCTGAGGAACAATGAGACCTTAGCTGGTTCTGTACATTTTAAGGTTGGTTTCTCATCATGGGACCCAATCTTTTACTTTGCCCTCCTTGATCTGAAATATGGCTACCAGAAATGACCCTACCTGCTGCCCTATTGTTTCTCATCTGGCTTTTCTGAAACCATCTGTTTTTTTTCCCCTTTGGGCCTCTAGAGTTTGGTCTGTTCGAACCAAATGTGGCCCAGCTCAGCATTTGACCAAAGTCTGACAGAGATGGACTGGGTCCTCTTTAGTCTGGACACAGTAACCAGGACTTGCCTCTGCTAACCATACTCTTCCTAAGGCTGGCCAAAATGATATCTGCTCACAGACTGTGCTTTGCACAGGTTGAGGGAAACATTTTGGAATGGCCTGGGTGGTGGTCTCATTGAAGCTAGTGGGCTAGTCTGAACAGCCCTTCTAACAATCCCAGGCACTTTGGAGCTGCTGTGCTAAAAATTCTAATGGGCAACCATGCCTTAGTCAGTGCAGGTGACCCAAACCCAGGTTAGCTTGCTGTTGCCCTCATTTTTAATGCTGAACAGTTGCAGCCTGAATGTTTCAGTAGCAGAGAGGATGGAGGTGGGGATAGGGAAGGCTGTAGCCTTCTACTCATGCATCAGAACACTGACCATGGCTTTCATTTGCAAAGGCAAACTGATGCTAAGAACTGCGGGAGATTTGCTACCCTCCAGCATCTTGGCAGAAAAGCCACTGTTCGTTAGTGGTCCTCAAGATCATGTGATTAGTCTGCTTGCATGCCTACATGCTGATTACCTGGTGGGAAAAGCAACCTCTGTCAAGTTCCCAAGAAGCACTGATTGCTGCAGGCGCACAAAAGCAATGAAGGGCTTCTCCAGGAAGCTGGCTTCTCCCACAAGAATGTTGGCCACTTCAGTCCCAGCTGGAATCTTCTTCTTAAAGTTATTTTTTAGCTGTCATGAAAGAAAATCCAGGAAAATTCACAGCTTAGAAAGGCAGAGAAAAGTACTGAACAGTCCTGAGGAGTAAATAAATAAGATGAAGCCAACTCTCCCTGTTGCTCATTCTTTTTTTTTCTTAAATGGATTGGATGAAAAAATTGGACAACCGCTGCTGCAGTAAAAAATGTGCAAACACTAATCTCCATTCTCAAATATTGCAACACTGTAGGGAAATAGGGTCAAAGAGAGGGTTAAGAAATGGAATTATGTTAGCATGCAAAGAGAAGTGGCTTTGCTGGCATTTTTAACATAGGTATACACACATAAACAATGCACAGACATGCCTTTTTATTGTTGCTGCTGTTAATCACCAGTGATGTAAAGATTCTGGTCAATACATCTGGACACTTCTCCAACCACATTTTGCACTGCACAGTCACTCTTGGAAAAGACTGGGTTGACTGGATACAGGGGCTGAGAGTTGGAATGTATCTCCCCTGTGTGACAATGTGATGGAACACACCTGTTACTGCAGCTTCTAGGCCGCCCTGGCAATAGCATAAAGATATCATTTTGATATCAATAATTCGCCTTTCTTCCACCACCCCTCTCCATGTGTTTGTGAGGCCCCCAGACAAGCACGAAACTAGGCTCGGCAGCTGATTGCTGCAATGTTCCTAAACAATACAGGCAAGCCAGAAATAGCCAGATCGCAGCTTCAGGAGACCTTCCGGCAAACACCCTATTATATATGCGCGCCACCTACAAAGGACTCCCTGCCTCGAGCAGGTAACTTGACTAAGCTAAACTGTCCAGCATCGCGCATTTGCATACTGGCTACTCCTTTTGTCAATTTGGACCTAACTCAATCATGTTAAATTTTGACCTTTCTGAGACTTTGTCTCATGCCCGAAATCCATTGTTCTCACCAAGTACGGCATAGCCTGCAGTCACACTTCTCCCTATATAAACCCCTGATTCCGAGACCCTCCTCGGATCGCTCCCGAGTTCTTAACCACCTTGCCGCCACTTTGCTTGGCAAGCCTCCCCTCAGCTCCACGTGCTGAGCCACATCAAACCCCAGCATCGCTCTCTATTCTCCCAGACTTCAGGACAGGTTTCGTATCACCCAAACCAACTATCCCTCTGAAAAATCCCTCTATCCCACTCCTACCTTTATTTTCTATAGTTATCTGAGTGAGTGTGTTGCATACACTGTTTGCCTGTATTTTAATAAAGATCTCATTTATTCTTTCAAAATGGTTTGCTTCTTGACTGGTCTGACCCCGTAGACATTGGGTTAAAGATCCTGCTATGTTACCCTGCCTCTCATAATGCTAAAGTAGTGCTCTGAGCTAATTTTCCCCACCTATAGTTGAGCACATTTTGGTGTCCCTCGTGGGACCCCCAGTAAACAGGGTAACGCATCCCTCCCCACACACATACTTTTTACTCTTCTAGATAACAGCACTGAAATCAATGGCAAGGGAGCACGATGCAAGTTGATTTCTGGAATGGTTAGGAAGGATGTTAGCAAGTGTAACACTGGTATATTGGCAGCTGGAGGTATCAGAATATGCTCACTGTTCTTTTGTAAGGTTTTATTTTATGAGTCAGGCTTTGGCTAATCCTTGGACACCTGGCCTGTCTTTCTTACTCTGTAGTCTTCTCTTTATAGCTTTGAAAAACCATGCATGCTTCTCTCTGTCAGATCTGAAAATCAGGTGAGACTTTGTGAAATGACAGATGTCCTTTCCAAAAAAAGAGCATAAACAGTGCCAGCATCCTTAAGATCCCTATTGTGCTCATTAACTTTCCAAAGCTAGGAGAAGACTAGACAGGATCAAAATGGATCCTCACAATAAGGGAGGATATTCTTCCACCATGGTGAACACTTGAGAGCCTTTGAAACACTTTGCAACATCTTCCATCTTTCTGTGTATAACAAACATTACAGTACTTACCTGCTCCTTTAGAGGAACTTCTGAAACCTCACTCTTTGGATCTGAGTGCCTATTCACTTTTTCTGCAACAGAAGTTATTGTTGTTGTTGTTGTTGTTGATGATGATGATGATAATAATAATAATACAAGAAAAAACACTAGACTACTTCTTAATATGAGCCCACTCAAAACCTCTCTTAATAAGTTACTTCTTTCAGCTTTCTCTTTGCAAACATAGGGGATCTTTATAATATTTATTTAATAATGGCCTGTTAAAGAGATGTGAAGATTGAAGTACTGTCTTCAACCAGGCACCTTGATATAGGTTGCTTATGGTTCTGCTAACACACCTTCTCATATACTACCAATTGTTATTGCAGCCCACAAAACTTGATGCTGCCTTACTGGCTTCCTGAGCCATCAGAATTTTTTGCTAAACCTTGCTGTGTGATTTAACCACTTAGCTAATGCACCTTAATTCTGTATTACAATGTTTGATTTATCTACTGAACACTTTGGTATGATTGGAAAAACCTCTCTAACTCACTCCACAAATGTTTCAAGGGCACACTTTTAACTCTATTCATTGTGCACAGTTATTTCCTGCTGTGTCTGTTACTCCTCTGGTTACCTCCCAGTTTAGGAGAAGAGAGCTTCCATGCTGGGATTAGTGTGCCAGTGCAATCTTTTGCATGTGTGCTTAGAACTAAGGCCCATTGAGATGAATGAGATCTTCTCTCAGGTAAGTGTGTACAGCAGGGTTACCAGTTCAGAATGATTCCTGGCCCTGAAGTTTGCAGGTCAAAACCTGAGACCCAGGGACAGCTCTGGTGATGTTATTAAGCATTACACATGCCATTCACAGTTACTCACAGCTTGTCACTGAAGCATATACACACAAAGAGAGGGACACCAATAGAGAGAGAGAGAGAACACAGAATATATTTTCATCTTTGGAAATTATAATAGAAATTTTAGCTGAAGATTTTTTTTCTCAGCTCAAGATGAAATGAGGGGATTATTCCTTCTCACTTACTCAGGGAGAGGACAAGGTGAAGGCAAAGCAGAATAGACAAGAAGCGCTGGCGCCACAGGGACTGGAAAGGAAGAAGGAAGCTAACTGAGTAAACACATAGACACCCTGGAGAGTCTTTGCTACTTTCAGCAACCAGTCAGTTAAGCCTTGGAAACTGTAGCAAGAGGCTGGTTTACTAACTGAGTAGAAGATTAGCACACAGCTCTTTCTTCTTGCCTGGAGCTATGCTCACTGAAACAGGAGGATTTGCCCCCCCTGTCTCCTGGCCATGAAAAGTGAAGACTCAGGGCCAGATGCTGAGATCTGGCAACCCAGGACAGGATGGCAGCTTAGCTCGCAATCTCCTCAAACAGGTCATGATTTGGCAATGCTCCACCAAGTAGCCATTAGTCTTTTTGTTACTATACTACTTACTATAAATGGCAATATACCAGTGCTGAACTACACACACCTCAGAGAAACACTCTCTTACCCCTCCAAAGTGAATGGATCCTTAACCCCAGGCTTGAATGGGCTTCTCATACTGCCCAGCCTATGGTCTTTGAGCATAGTGCTGGCCCTTCTCCAGTCTACTGTACATTAGATTTAAGAAGTCAGAGAAAGGAAGAATTCAGAGCCATTGTGCAACAGCCACATACCAGAGAAGCAGGGGGCCAGGCCCATCTCCAACAGCATCTTCAGCTGAGATTTGGTTGTATGGTGTTGAGGTCTGAGAAGCAACACATGGGTGAGTTTCTTCAAATGCTCTGGCCTGATGGCGTGTTTCTCAATCTGGTTCTCAATCACCTTCTCTTGAACAAACAGACAAACAAACAAGTTGATACAAGGACATTCCCTTTCTATATCAAACCACTGGAATTTGCTGGAGTCCATTTAAGATCACTTGTCCTCCTTCTAATAAGTAAGAGCTATTGACATAATAATGAAATAAGAAGAAATCCCCACTGAACATGGTGGAGCTAAGGCCATTTCTGCACGTGGCGAGGGAATCGCTCCCTGCCACTACTCGCTGGATCTTCTTTGGGTCCGGTCTGGTCCAGGGCGAGGAGGAGCAGTGTGTGATCGCAGATCCACACTGCTCTGGCGTCCAAAATGGCGGCTACCAGTTGGTCATGGATCACGACCAACTGCTGAAGCTCGCCAGCCTAAAGCCCACCCTCCACAGATCACAGGCTCACATTGGTGCGAGCCTGCGAATTTGCGTTGGAAAGCAGGCACACAATGGTGCACGCCGGCATTTTGAAAAACCTGAAAAATCAGGTTTTTCAAAAACATGCTGGAGGATCACTTGGGGTCGCTCCGGAGCGGACTGAGGTGCAGATCTACGCTAAGTAGTCTGGACCCAGTCCGCTCTAAGGTGCAGACGTCCTCCGTGGAGGACGCACTGAACCGTTTTTTTTAACTCATGCAGAAATGGCCTAACTTCCACTGAATAGTAATGCATGGGAGCAAGTTAATACCATCTGATGAGCAACCTTCCCTCATTGCTCTACTGTGAACTCACTGAGTATCTTTGGGCAAGTTACTGTTTTTTATTGTTTTTGTTGTTTTTTGTCATTTGTAACAGATGAACAAGGACATAACTGGAAAACAAGGTTTTTATACAATACCTCTTATAAAGATGATTAGGTTAGCAGTCAGCACTAGACTTCATAGCAGCAAATCTTACAGTTTAACTGCTCTATGTGCTGATAAGACTTCTCGTCTATTTCAAATTGTCCATTACTGCATTTAACTGGGTAAGCCCAAATTCCCACTGTTTCTTTAAGAGGCTATCCAGCAAAAGCAGTGCTCTTTCAGTTTTGAGGAAATGCATTCTGGTTGTGTCCCAGAAGCTGATAGAAACAATACTGCCCTCCACTTTCTCCTCAGCGGTGTTATTTAAAATCATTAAAATCAGATGTGACTCCCTGTTTCAGCTTAATACAAGATGTCTTTGTGTGTTGCTTCCCATTTTCAAAACTATTATTAAAAAGATGCAGATATTAAAAACCAGTATTGAAAAGATACAGAAAGAAGGCTGTGGGCCCATGATATGCACTAGGGTTTGGTCCCAGGACCCAGCATAGATACCAAAATTCATGGATGCTCAAGTCTCATTATGTGCCATGGTGTGTTAAAATGGTGTCCCTTAGATGAAATGCCAAAATCAAAGTATCTTTGCTGTTGTTTTAAATTCCAGCCATTGTTGGTTGAATCTATGGACACAGAATCCATGGATATGGAAGGCCTGCTGTATTACTATCTTACTTCTTCATACCATTAATAATTTTAATTGAGAAGGTTGTACTTAAAGGCAGACTGAAAATAATTTAAATACACCTTTACAACCACCAGCCTTCATGTGCTGCTTCCCTCCCCCTAAACTAAATATTCCCTAAATGGTAACCTTTCCCCACAGAGGAGTTGTCCTAATTGAGCTCCTTGATCATTTTGATTTCCCATTCCTGCAGCATTTTCCATCTGTACAATGACCTTCTTAAGGTGGGCAGCCAGAGCTTTACATAGTATTCCAGCTATGACTTCACTGCAAATTTTTATAACATTGTCATACTGACAGTTTTATTTTTGATCTCTCTTCCTAATGATGCACAACATGGGAAAGCTGCCTTTTAATCATTAATGCACAATGGGTCAGCATCTAACCGCTGCTATCCAAAGATCACTTTCCTGGTCACTGTAGCACACATCTCATGTAAGGCGGGGGGATGTCCAACAGGCATCAGTTTACACTGAATTATATTCAGTTTCATTTGTTGTTGTCCATCCACCCAGTTTGGAGAAGATATCTTTCAGAGCTTTTCACAGTTCACTGGGGTTTTCATCTCCCTGAATAATTTTGCACCATCCCCAGTAGTGGTTACACCTCACTGATCAACACTGAATCCAGATTAACTTAAAAAACACTCCTCTCTATAAAGATCCTTGGAAGAAGCTTTTTGTAAGAATGGTTTCTTTATTTCTGTTCTCTGCTTCTGGTCTTCTTATCTCACAACTGCTCCTTTTGTGTAAGTAAGGAGGGATGTTCTGCTCACTTCCAAAGGGTGGTGTGAGAAGAGACCAAAGTATCTGCATGAGGTGCTCCATATGTCAGACACTTGGTAGCCCACAGGGAACTATTTCTTACCAGCAGGTACCTGGTGTGACACAAGGGACCTGTGAGGTGCTGCAGGGACATCCTGACACTGTAACTGTTAAGGATGGTTGTTAGCTGGGAGGGAACAACCACAGGTACATTGAGAAGACTGGCTATGGCACTGGCCAAGGAAGTGGCAACACTTCTCTCAGGTTTCTCTCCTGATTGGCACTACCTTCTCCAGCACCCTGAAAGGGAAGCTGTGGCTGGCTTATCTAGGTGTATCAAAGTTCTCACTGCAGTAGAGCTTCAAGCAGGTTAAAAGCCCAGGGATGGTTCCTCAGTACAATTCCTGCAATACTAAACCTTTGGTGAGCTCATAAGCCTTACAAATCGGGGTGCTTGCTGAAGGAGTTGTTATTAACCCAGTCTAAGACAAACACATTCTTCAGAACGGAGGTTGATCCTTTTGCACTTCACACGTACCAACTACTTGCTTAAAACTATGTGCTTCCAGGTCTAGCAGGATGGCCCCTTTCCTTATACATGTCCGTAACTCAAATAGACTATGAAGGGACAGGGTGGTCACATGAGGTTTGCTCCAACGTTCTCCTCCATCTTCCACTTTCTCTTCAAACTTTATCCACCTACAATGGAAAGGTGGAATTAATCCAGTAACAAAGGCTCTTTTCCATAGCAGATTTGCCATTTCCTGTGCTTGGCATAAAGCATAACCTGCTGGTCAGATGATATCACCAAAATGTCTGTTTATTAGCTATAGGGACCTTTTTGTCAGGTTCAACAAGGCTTGGGCCCCGGGTGTTTGCGTTTTGGAAACCAGGGAGATGGTTGTCAACCCAAATAGACCAGAATTCAGTATGTAGACAAAGCAAGGCAGAGTTCACAGTCTAAGGCCCTTTCCGCACCTTACCTTTTTCTGATGCTGGAGTGCGGGGATCATGCAAGCAGCCTCCAGGGAGAGGCTCTTGTGTCCCTGCTGCTTCAGCTCTACACGAGCTGCCTGCTTGCGCAAGAGCCCCGTGTCTTCCTTCCACAGTGCAGCCTGGGAGTTTCCCAGGCTGCGCTGGGGCAGGAAGCACGACCGGCACGGCTTCAGAGGCTCCACATGCCAGGTAAGTACGCGCGCAGCCCGGGAGCAATGCATGATAACGCACCATTTTCAGCTTCCAGCCAAAAATGAAAAGGTGCACGATTAGCGCCTGCCAGCCCCTGGAGCATCGCACGATTGTGAGTGCGTCATGCAGATTGCTCCTCACAATCACGCAATACTCCAGGTGCCCTTTCACATGGCAAATGCTGTGCAGGAAGGGCTTAAGACAGCAGTCAGAGATCGAGAGGCCAGACAACGACATTACACCAAAAAACAAACAAGTAAACAAACAGACACTCTTAGCGTCAGCTGAGTGAATCCTCTGGCTAGTACTACAGTTAAGATGATATTCTCTGTTGGAAGTAGCAACCTTCACATTCCTTTTGAATTCACTGCTAAGTTAGGTTGCATGATCATTGTAGGTTTAGAGGCAAATCCTAGACTGACTTCCAGTTTGTTTATGCCCACTCCCTTCCTTCTGCAGGTAGGCATTGCTTGTTCTCAAAGGGATTTCTTTTGTCTCTGCTGACTCTCTCTCTTTCTCTTCTATCTGCCTTCCTGAGAGCATGTGATCTAAATGGCTCTAAAGAGATGCTACACTACAAGTATGTAGTTGCTTATTTTTTTTTCTTACTCTTCTTTAAGAGCATGAACCTGTGTAGATTATGCACAATTATCTGTAAGTAAACTTTTATATACTTTTAACCAAACTGTTTTTGTGTTTATTTGTCAGCTGGAGTTAAGTGTGTGAAGGGGGTAAGAGGTAGTTGGTAAGCTGCTCAAACTTCTGTTTGCTCATTATAAATGCTCGGTTAAATGAGGAGATTCACCAAATCTCATTTTCCAATATTCTCAAAGCCCAGCACTTAACCCCTCTGTTGTGAACGTCAGCCTGGCACCTCATCTAGTGGTTATACACTCTTTTTGTGTACCTGTTAAAACTGTGGAATCCTTGAGTCTTCTAGGCTATGTCTTGTCTGTGTGGTGAGGTAGAGTGATGCCACTGGGGAGCACCACTGGCACCATATATGGACTTGCCTCTTCCACGCACAACTAAAGTGTGGGAATCATCAGCACAATATACTGTGATTGGTGGGACCAGTCATAGTGGTTGACAGTGTTACCATGGGTGCTTTGGTAACATTGTAAAAAATAATGTAGACATCCAAACCAATAATTAGGGATGCAGCCTGTTGGTAAATTAGGATGGCTTAAGTTAGACTTACTCCTTTGTTGTTGTGTGCCTTCAGGCCGTTTCTGACTTATGGTGACCCTAAGGTGAGCCTATCTCAGAGTTTTCTGGAGCTGAGAGTGTATGACATGCCTGAAGTCACCCAGTGGGTTTCCGTGGCCAAGTCGGGAATAGAACACAGGTCTCCAGGAGTGAAGAATTCTGTTCCAACCATGCAATGACCAAAGTACACCTAACCCATCTTGTAAGTAGCATAGCTCCCCCAACACAGCTATCTCCATGTTGTTGAAGAGTGGGGAGGATGAATGGAGACACAGCTATTTTTCTATAGCTGGATATACACCAAAAATGTCATCTACAAAGTCCTCGCAAAGACTGCTGAAGATCTCTGCAGATGCCTGTCACAGCCCATACATTTAAAGGAAAATAGCCAGTCGCATCCCTGCTGATTCCCTCACTCTTTAATACTACAGAAATGTCTGTTTTGGGAGGGCTGCACTGCTTATAAGGTGGGTTTTGAGGGGGTAGCACCAGAAGATACCTGATGCATATATGTCTCCTCATGCACATTCCTGGGCAATGTTTAAAAATTGCATGTCAAATCATCCCATCCATTATACCGTACTGTATTACTTCTACAGTTTATTAATTAATAGTTTATGATTTGTAAATTTGTATTAGCTGTGCTCATTGGATATTTTAAGAATCACATTCCTGTCTTCATTGTGGATGGTGGAGTATTGTAATTGCTGATTTCCTTTTTGAAGTCAGAGCACTTGTTAATTTTTTTTTTAATTATCAGAGACATAAAATTCAACTCATGATTTTAAAAAAATGAGAAACCAACGTAGCTGAAACAAAGCCAGAAAGAAGAAGAACTAACCAATTCATCCAGAAATTCTGCAACCGTATAACTGAACAGGAAGCAAATAATTATTAGCTGAGGAGGGTGTAGGAAAAAAAAACTATTCATAGAATCATAGAGTTGGAAGAGACCACAGGGGCCATCCAGTCCAACCCCCTGCTATGCAGGAACACATATCAAAGCATTTCCAACAGATGGCGATCCAACCTCTGCTTAAAAACCTCCAAAGAAGGAGACTCCACCACACTCCGAGGCAGTAGATTCCACTGCCAGACAGCTCTGACTGTCAGGAAGTTCTTCCTGAGGTTCAGGTGGAATCTCCTTTCCTGCAGCTTGAATCCATTGCTCCTTGTCCTAGTCTCTAGAGCAGCGGAAAACAAGCCCACTCCCTCCTCAACATAACATCCCATCAAATATTTAAACATGGCTACCATGTCCCCTCTTAACCTTCTCTTCTGCAGACTAAACATCCCCAGCTCCCTAAGCCATTCCTCACAAGACTTCATGGCTTCCAGACCCCTCACCATTTTGGTCGCCCTCCTCTGGACATGGTCCAGTTTGTCAATATCCTTCTTGAATTGAGGTGCCTAGAACTTGACACAGTATTCCAAATGAGGCCTAACCGATGCAGAATAGAGTGGTACCACTACCTCCCTTGATCTAGACACCATGCTCCTATTGATGAAACTAAGAATTGTATTGGCTTTCTTGGCTGCCGCATCACACTGCTGTTGATGTTCAGCTTGTGATCTACCAAGACTCCTAGATCCCTTTCACACATACTGCTGTCCAGCCATGTGTCCCCCATCCTATAGTTGTGCATTCCATTTTTTCTGCCTAAGTGTAAGACTTTACATTTCTTTCTGTTGAAATTCATTTTGTTAGCTTTGGCCCAGCTCTCCAATCTGTGGTCCAGCTCTCCAATATTCAGTAAAAGATATTTGTAAGAAATCAGCTTTGCTGACTGTGAGTTGGTTCTGAATAAACAAAGTAAGATGGCATGGGGGCAGAAACAGCTGGGTTTTAAAGAGTGAATGCAATTCTATTATAATACTATTATGTTTACCCATCACGATATTTCAGCTTCCTACTGATTGCAGAGAGGCAATGATTTGGGAGAATTAATGCCTTCTGGGCTAGAAGTCATCCTAATTTTACTTTCTATATGTTATCATGAGTGTGTAGGAGCTCATACAGATAGGGAAAGCAGATACATGATTGAGCCCTGGCCCAAATTAAGCTTGGCTCCACATAATCCACAACAAGAGAATTGTCTAATTCCTCTCCTTTGGATACACTAAAGCTTGTAATTTGCTGTCTGTCTTTTTCTTAACCCCAGAGTCTCCCTGCATAGATGAGACATCTCCTTTTCTCAGAAGCATTTTGACTTTTCCATCTAATGCTTAACTTCTCTGATTGCTGCTGCCAGCACTGAGAGGGGGTGGGGTGGAGAGCTGTAATTCCATCAAGGCCAAGCCAAAGGAGCCAAGACAAGCTTTCTTGTCTGGGCTCTTGGTCCTTGCAGCTATTTTCGGACTGGGAGAGTATTGCCTGGCACTTCTGTAGGCAGCAGATTGACCTTGTTGAGGATAGTCACATCATCAGGCATCACATGAGGGTGTAAGTGACAGTTTTATTTCCTGTTCACTCCAAGGGTAAAGAGTTTATGTTGTTAACAAGGTGTTATAACTTTTGAATGCCCAGATAAGAACCGGGAAGCTGGATTACTATGAGTTTGATCATTGACTTGAACTGTGGTTCTCAGACTTTGGTCTTCCAGGTGTGTTGAACTTCAACTCCTAGAATCCTTCACCATTGGCTACACTGCATAGGGCTTCTGTAAGCTAAAGTCCAAAACTTCTGGAGGACCAAAGTATGAGAATCATTTGGGGTGGAGTGTGCTCTGGCTGAAAACTCCTCATATTAATTTGGTTGAGCATCTGCCCTTTAAGAAAGAGGCCCATGATGAATGGTAGTGACCTGTTTCCTTTTGCACTTTCCCCTGTGGTTGTAAGTAGCCTGTGGACATTTTTTTTTACATTGTATCTTTGAAAGTATTGCTTCTTGCTTTTATTTATATATTAAATTTCTTGTGCTATTGTGTGCCTCTGTGGCTTTTATTTATGTGTAGATTTGAATTATGTGCCTAGGATTGTCTGTGGGCAACTCCCTGGGGAAAAAAGGCTTTATCTGAGACCTTTTCTGCATTAGACTGTTATAGTGCTATGATTCCACTTTCAACATCCTATGGAATCCTGGGGTTTGCAGTTTAGGCTGGGGCCAGCCGTTCCCTCCCTAAACTGCACCCAGGATTCCATAGGATGTTGAAAGTGGGATCATAGCACTATAACAGTCTCGTGCGGAAATGGCCTAGGTGAAGGTGAAGAGAAAGGGAATTATGCACCTACAGATTCTGCCCTGTTCCAATCCATCCGCCTCTACAATGTCCTGAGGAGCCTTGCCAATTTACCCACTGCTCTTGAGGGCTGTTGGTCAGTGCTCAGACAGTACATAATAAAATGTCTATCATCCACAGCTATGGATGACTTGTATTATCAAGAACTATATGGAAAGACAAATTGATCCTTCTCATCTGTGTTCTCTTGGGTTCTTTGGGCACCCACATAGACTTTAGTGTTAGTGGATTGCTCCTCCTGCAGTGTCTCTGTCCAAAAATGCACTAGGTTTGAGTGTTTGGATTTAGTTTTGTATCCTAAGGATAGACAAGGTATTTTAATAGGTCACCAGTTTCATACAAATCAGAGGTAAAAAGGAGGAGAGCTGGCCTGACCAACCACAGTCAGACTCAAATCCTTGAATAGCCTCCCTCACTGCGGTTTCCTAAAGCTCTCAAACAGAACAAAGAACAGGATGGAATCCCAAGAAGCAGAAAGCATAAATGCTGTGGCAGTAGCCAATAGCTCCCTAACGCTACATTTCTTTGCCTCCTGGCTCAGTAAGACTACAACCATAAAAACAATGTACTCTCAAATCCTAGTTCAAAGCCCATCATGGTCAATTATATGAAAAATGCTACTAGAGCCTAGAGAATTTGAAGAAATAAATTCTCCCCATACATCTGCCTGTATAAGTTATTATTCAGACTGACCAATATACCAACACTGTATCAGCGATAATACAGCCTAGATTCAGTGTATAATTTTGAAGGTTTAGTATACTTTAAGCCTTTTTTTTTTTTTTTTTGGCTATAAGATGTGCTGATTCAATGTGTATTTGAGAAACAGAATCTTTGATGAGGGTCCTTAGAGGAAAGAGGAAATTAGTGCCCTAGATGTGTGTGTAGGGAGGTAGGGTGCTTAATGGAATGCAGCCGAGGGAAGCAAAACTCACTTTCCCCCTGTATTACTAGCACATTGCAGATGACAGCCATTCATACAGTAGTGGGGGTAGTGCTAATGGTAATGCAAATGCAAATGCAGTGGCAGCCATGCCCTCTGATCTCTCTCTTTTTACTAGACTGCCTTTTTTACATGTGTATACAGCCATGTGCACTCTTTATTTAATTATTTCAAATATTTTTGTACTTCTCTTCATATGTATTAACTATACATGTGAATGTCATCTGATACCAACGGGGACAATTTTAGTTCACTGATATCTACAAGCACATAACTTCAGCCTGTACTGAGTTGCTGGCTTAGGGAGGGACATTTAGAATTCTCAGCCAGAGAGCTCTTTGGCCTCAGTAAACTACAAACCCCAGAATTCCACAGGATGTTGAAAGTGGAATAAGAGCACTATAAACAGTGTAGTGCAAAAATGGCCTCCGACTCCCACAAAGCTTCTTTATCTTAAATAGTTTTTAAAATATTTAAAATATGGGTATTTTCCAAGTAGCCAAAGTGAATGGTTGAGTCTTCCTCAATTCTACACTTAGATGTGAGTGATGTCTTTCAAGAAGGATATGGATAAGCTGGAGCAGGTCCAGAGGAGGGCAACCAAAATGGTGAGGGGCCTGGAAGCCATGCCCTAAGAGGACGGACTTAGAGAGTTGGGTATGTTTAGTTTGCGGAAGAGAAGGTTGAGAGGGGACATGATAGCCATGTTTAAATATTTGAAGGGATGTCATGTCGAGGAGGGAGTGGGCTTGTTTTCTCCTGCTCTTGAGACCAGGACAAGGAGCAATGGGTACAAGCTGCAGGAGGGAAGATTCCACCTGAACCTCAGGAAGAATTTCCTGACGGTCAGGGCTGTCCGGCAGTGGAATGTGCTGCCACAGAGTGTGGTGGAGTCTCCTTCGTTGGAGGTTTTTAAGCGGAGGCTGGATGGCCACTTGTCGGGAGTGCTTTGAGGGTTTTCCTGCATGGTAGGGGGTTGGACTGGATGGCCCTTGTGGTCTCTTCCAACTTTACATTTCTATGATTCTATGATTCTATAACATATGAAACCAGCAAAAATAGCCAGCATTGCTAAGGTTCTACCAGGCTATCCTATCTCTGTACTATTACTTTTGTCCTGTTAGAAATTCAGTCACTACCAGTTTTGCCTAGGTTAGAAACCTTTTAATTCCTCTCTGCCTTTTTGCTTATCCTCTGTTGTTCTCTATTTTCTCTCTCACCCAAAATATTTTTCTTCATTGCTGATCTTTCTGTCCATTCTGTCCTCCATCTCACTCATTTAGCTTTCCTCTTCTTGGCGTTTCTTCCCTACAAAGAATGAACTAATCTCTCTCTCTCTCTCTCTCTGAGTTGCCATATTCTTATTTCTCAAGTCCAGACATTCACAAGTGCATACCATTTACTCCTTATGCAAATCATGCAGTGGATCATGAAAAGCTTGACAGATTTCCCACTCAGAAGCATTATAAATAAGAAACAGAGGGTTGGATTTTCTCAGGATGTTAATACAAAGGCACAATCTGCAGCCCATTTATTTTGTGTGCACCTAATAATCCTTGTCCTCATGAAAATGATTGCTGACAGAAGTCCTATGTCTTTAAGAGCTGCAGAAGATGCAGGTGTTCAGTAGGTATAGCTTTACTAGGAATGGGAATTCTACATTGAAAATCTTGCTTGAAAAATCTAAAATTACCTAAGTGTATCAATGTTCAGTCTCATGCCCACATCCCATCTGCAAAATGGAAACAATCATATTAACCTGACTCAATATTACTTTAAAGATTTCCAGAGTTAATGTAGGAAAAGCATTTTGTACGATTGCAAAGAAAAAACTTGAAAATATTATTGTTTTGAACTATAACTCCCAGTGAGCATGGGCACTGTAGTACAGAGGTCAATGGATCATTCTACACTTTCAAATTTCTAAGACCACCCTATCATAATGGGGTGTCTGGAAGCCATGCCCTATGAGGCTTAGGGAGCTAGGTATGTTTAGTCTACAGAAGAGAAGGTTAAGAGTAGACATGATAGCTATGTTTAAATGTTGAAAGGATATCATATCAAACAGGGAACGAGCTTGTTTTCCACTGTTCCAGAGACTAGGACAAGGACCAATGGATTCAAACTACAGGAAAAGATTCTGCATGAACCTCAGGAAGAACTTTCTGACAGTCAGAGCTGTCCGGCAGTGGAATCTGCTGCCTTGGAGTGTGGTGGAGTCTCCTTCTTTGGGGGTTTTTAAAGAGAGGCTGGATAGCCATCTGTCGGGAATGCTTTGATGTGTGTTCCTGCATGGCAGGGGGCTGAAAGGATGGCCTCTGTGGTCTCTTCCTACTCTATGATTCTATGATTCTATGGTCCTTTCCACACGGGGGGCGTGAAACACGGGGAAACTGCGGCGCACGCGGGAATGGAGCTTACCTTGATCCGGGTGGCTCTGTCCCCGTGGGGAGCAGCGTGCGTTCGCCGCTCTACATGGCAGTGGCGTCCGGCGACGCCCAAAATGGTGGCCGGCGGCTTCCAGCGGCGCTCCGCCAATCGGGGCAGCACACCAGCCGGAAGCCCGCCCCTGGGCAGCTCTGCAGGGACGCGCTTGCGCGCCCCTGCAGTTCTTCACAGGGCGCTGCGACGGGCTAGCGCGCTCTTGTTTTAAAAAGACCACTTGAAAGGTGGTCTTTATAAAACACGCGGTGCCACCCCCGCAGCTGTGCAAGGGCGCTTTGCGGTGTAGAACCTCACCTTTTCAAACCGCCCTAGCGCACCCCGCAGTGTAGACGACCTCCTGGTGAGGTCATCCCAGCACGGGCTATATCCCCGTGTGGAAATGGCCTATGACATGAATAACAACTCTGATTTCACTCCTTGGCTAAACAGAAGGAAAGGCAGTTCTTTTTCTAGGAGAGCAATTTTCTAGGAGAACAACCTATTTATTACAGATTTTACCTCATATCTTGGCTTTTACAAAGGTATAGGTGTAAGATGTTTCTACACTACAGAGCTGTCAATTTCATACCATTTTAATTGTCATAATTTCACCCTAAGGAAGCCATAGAGTTGCAGTTTGCTGAGGTATTTAGAATTCTCTGCTAGAGAGCTCTAGTCCATTTCTCAAGACAAAATTTAAATACTTTGCCCTTTTTTATTATGTTGCTCTTGTTAACTTCCTTTGAGTTAGCTTCAACTTATGGCAACCCTATTTATTTATTTTGTTGTATTTCTAGGCCGTCTTTCTCCCAAAATTGGGACCCAAAGCGGCTTCCAACAATAAACAATAAACCCTACCAATGAAGAGCTCCAGCACACCCTGTCATCAACAATCCTGCTCAGTTCTTGCAGACTCAGGACCACGGCTTCTTTGCTTAAGTCTATCCATCTCTTTTAAGTATATCTTTTATCACTCAGCAACAAGTCCTAGCAGCAGTTAGGATGAAACCATAACAATGAAAGTGCTACACAAGTGATATAACTCTGTAGTACAGACACATTTTTACACTCTTTTTTACTGAATTCACACTAGCTGATGTTGCAAGGAAGCATCAGGTAGCCTAATTAGAATTCAGCTAAAACCCAACCAACTGGGCACGATGACAACTGAGCCCTCCTGAACCTCTCCCCCCACAATGTTTTCTTTCTCTTCCTCCATCCGCACCAGCCATTCAGTCTTTCCTTCTCCTTACTCTGCACCTTTAATATCAGGCACCTCAAAATCTTTAGTACAAAGACAAATATGCGTCCATGAATGTATAGATACATCTAGATGGAAGTAATTAAAATTATTTTTTGAAGATAAAATAATCTTGAGATGAATTGCATGGAGTATTTACAATGAAGCCCTTTCACAATATACAGTTATGGTTGCCTCCTTTGGAATCCTGGGCCATTTCCGCACTATACTCTTATAGCGCGATTATTCCACTTTCAACAACCTATAGAATCCTGGGGTTTGCAGTTTCAGGAGGGGTCGGCTCCCTAATAATCTCACTATAACAGTGTAGTGCAGAAATGGCCCTGATGTTTGCAGTTTGTGGAGGTGCTAGAGTTGCTCTCTAGCCCAGAATTCTGAACAACACTCACTAAACTGCATGTCTCAGGATTAAATAGAGCATTGCCAAAGCAGATAAAGTAAATCATAGTGCTGAAACTGTATAACGTGAAAGGGCCTTAAATTTCAGGTGCCTGATAAATACAGAGACTTTTATTATTATAGACAGGAAAAGATTAATTTGTGGCATATGAAAGCAGATACACTCCAGGTTATTCCTCAAGGAAAAGGACTATGGTGATCCTTATTTTACATCCAGTCACTGGTAAAGATATCCTTTATAACTAATGGCAGAGAAGCAGGATGAGACAGGAATACCCTCTTACGGAGTGTGCTCATTGCCCCCATGCACCACATATCACTTTATTAATGGCAGCTATGGATATGATTATTCTGCTCCTAGCCAGGTCTCTTCTATTGCGCCACTACCAGATTTGAAATATGAAGCTGCTGACTTATTTCATGCCAAACTGTGGGTCTACTAACCCCACAATTTGACTGCTTGTAATACTAGCAGCTCTTGAAGCCAGAGCTTGGAAAAAACACTTTTTTTTGGACTGCAGCTCCTAAATTTCTCCAGGTAGCATGGTCATGTTGTCTGGGACATTTTGGGAGTTGTAGTCCCAATAAGTTGATTTTTCTGAGTTCCACCAGGTGGACCTAACACTTTCTGGGACCTGTCAGAGGTTCATTTCACAGACGATGCTGCAGGCAGAGCCTGAGACTATTTTTGGCATATATCCCATATGCACCCAACAGACTCCTGTGCTTTCCATTGGGTGGGTACCTACCTGGCAGTTTGCCTCCATTCCAGTCCTACAGGGGCACTGAATAGTTCAGAGAGCTGTATAAATAGCACTGGACAGCTTGCTTCTTCATTCTCCTCCTCCTCCTGTTTCAGCATAAGGCTGACCCTCTCTGCTGCGGTAGAGATGCTGGAAGTGAAAATACTCCTCCCAACTGCTTGGCAGATCACCACGGAGTTTCTGCTGGAGGGCGTCTGGTCTGCACCATGGCTGTTGCCCGTCCTCTCAGCTTGAGAGATTGGGTCTTCTGTTTTTCCACAGGGATGGTACTCTTCACTTGCACCCACTTTCCTTGCTTTGGTCATGCTGAATTTAGGCAAACACCCTTCCCTTCAGCACATCTGGCGGTTTGGCAGCAGACCCCTTCTCCCCTCCTTGGCAAAGAACAGGCACTGAGCAGATCAAAGTCATTCTGCTTTTATAAGGGGCCAGAGCTTGTTCAGGCCAAACACAGGCAGGCGGGCAGGACAACACCCCAAACAAATATTGTCAGGTAGTAAAGAACACTGGGTCTACCCTGGCAAAACCAGTTGGAACTCACCAGGGCAGCTCTCTTCTGCCCACCTTGTCACAGGGACTGCTCAGCCCACATGGACAAGCCTGGGGCTGCTGCTGCTGGTAGGACTTGTTTACAACAAGGTATTATTTGAAGCCCTGGCCAGACCCAGGGCAGGCCAGGCCATCCTGGGAAGGGGAGAAATCTGAGACAAGAAAAGTGTTGAGGATGGAGTGAGCAGAAACCTGACACATTTGAACCCTTAAGGTGTTGGAAGCTGGAAGGATTTATAGGAACTAGAGAAACATTTTGATCACCCCCAGCTAGTAAGTTCTCACTGTGAAGGAGATGTAGGTGCAAGGGAAGGTACAGCTTCCGAATCCTCCACGACTTCCCCAGCACAGCTGGACCATCTCTGACCCCCCCCATGTGAAATATGGGTGGAGGAAGTTCCCTGCTCAGATTAATAACCAACAGTCCTAGGGGGAAACCTGCAGGTTTGGGACTAAACACCCACTCCAGTACCAGTGATATGATAATGACCACCACCTCTGTTTATTAGAAAAGGAGAGACGGTCTTGCTGCTCTTTTTCAGCATGTGGTACCTCTTGTTCTGGATGACTGTAATGAGCACTAGGTGGATTCTCCAGTACTAGCTTGCCATAGTAGGGGAGAGTGCAAAAGCAAAAGCAAGAAACCATATACAAACACCCCAAAAGATTAGGAAGATTGTTTGAATATGTTAATGTAAAGGCTCCTTAAATGATGTGGAAAAAGAGAGAGTAACCACTAGATGACCTTGGGCAAATCACACTCTCACAGCTTCAGCAGAGAGCAAAGGCAAATCCCTTCTGAACAAATCTTGCCAAGAAAACCTTGGTTCACCTTAGGGTCACCATAAGTTGGAAACATCTTGAAGGCACATAACAAAAACAACAGCAGCAACAACAACAAAGGCTTTGATGTATTTGTGACTGGTCCTTGACTATTCCATACATGTGAACATTAAGCGAACACACCCCTCCCATTGATAGTACTTTTTCTGAGTGTGGTGACTTTTCTAGAGTGAAAAGTACCAAACCTCCAAGGAAGAACACCTCTGTGTGTAGCCTCAGATATCTGGTAGACTGTTGTGTTTGGCTGTGGCAGTGAAATCCAAACAAGATGTGCCATGATGAAATGTGTCATTGAAATTTATTGCACAGGCTCTTTTGAAAAGCAATCAGCGGTGCTTGGTAGTGGAGGGGGGGCACGTGTGCTGGGAATGCAAATGTTGTGACTGCATACTGCTCTCAGCTTTATAGGAGGGAAAAATGTATAATGAATATGCAAATGTTAGTTCATGAACTTTCATTGCTAGTTTTGGGAAAATAGAACATGATAAACTGTTGGAATAGTAGGTCTTTGTTTTAGTAGCAGAGCAACAACAAACTGTACTGTATTAGAAATAATCTCTGCAATGCTCAATTGATTCTGGTAACAAGGAACAAGAGACTGGCATTAATGGAAACACTCATTGTGTAACATTGTGTAACATCAGTTACATAAGCAAAATAATTTGGTCCTTTTTTGTGTGTATCTCCTATGGAAACAGTAGCAACATACAATGTATCTGCCGGACCAATATACGTCTGTTTGGAGAAAGACATTCAGAATCTCTGGGCCTTTCCACACTACACTGTTAGAGTGCTATGATTCCACTTTTCACATCCTGTGGAATTCTGGGGTTTGTAGTTTACTGAGTCCAAAGAGCTCTCTGGCTGAGAATTCTAAAGGCCCCTCCCTAAACTGCAAACCCCAGGATTCCACGGGATGTGGAAAGTGGAATGAGAGCACTATTAATGGTGTAGTGCAGAAAGATCCTCTGTATTGTGTGGAGGATGAAAGTTAAGACCAATTAAAAGAAAAAGTTAAATGTTTTCCCTTTCAGTTCAGCCAGAAACTTCTTGAAGAAACCCATTTATATTTACATATAAATTAACTGGAAGTTAATATCCTTAATTTATTAACTTTGTCACCCCACATGATGTATGCTGTTTAACTCAGCAATGAGATGGACTTCAGTTGAGATTTCAGTGGTTTTTAATTTCCCTCACAAGCACTATATGAACATTGTTTTATGTATGACAAAAGACCTGATCTAATACATAGTCCTGATAAAACCATGATATAGCATGACTGTGAATTATTTTTATTTTTGGTCTTGGAAATCATGATTCTGAGCTAAAAATCAATAACTAAAGACTACATATTATTGTAGTTTGGTATGCTCCCTCTCCTTATTCTTTGGCCCTCTGAAATGAAACACGATTTTGTACACAGCTGTTAAATGAAGAAATATACCAGGTTCACTTCTACCACATGTAGGAAACAATAGGAATACATGAGTTATCCTTCAGTTTGTTTGAGCAGTAAATAGCCCACCTCATGTTAATCCACCAGTCAGAGAAGCATATGTTGTAGTGGAAGGGAAAGGAGCCCTCACTGCAACTATTAAGAAAGCTATAACTCCCCTCCCCACTACATCCTGATGTATAAGAAGTAGCTAATTATGATCATTATCATTTTGACATACAGTGGGAATCATCATGCTTGCATAGAAGAATCAGAAGAAAATTTCCTTGAGAGTGTAGTCTCTCCTGAATACTGTGTATTATTTTAATTTGCCTACCCCCACTTGCATTTGTAAACCACTCTCAACTCTTACTGGTAACAGAACGAAGTGATGATGGTGATGATGATGATGATGATGCACAGTGCTACATTAGGAGGCTCATTGGAACCACTTACAAACACCTGCAGCTACAGTGTGAGCAACAAGGCTGGGGACACACAAACTCCAGCACTCTCTGAGGTCGGTGGCAGTCATTTGTAAGCTGGGAATTAGAGAGACTTGTTCATTTTTGAATCTGCTTCAGCAGTCCTTTAACATTCACCTTGAAGCAATTTATTTCCTGGGATCTGAGCAATGAGTAAAGCCAGAAGAACAGGAGTGTCCTTCCATGAGCCAGCGATGACTTCTGCTTAACAGAGCAGCAATATGGGACCTCCCCTCCTTTGTGATGGTAAACATCCCAGTTAGCCCAGAGCTGCCTTGAAAATGCTCAGGCAGTTGCCAAATTGGAGGCAGCTTGCCAGGCAAGCACATGAAATTAGATGAGATATAGAAAAAATACAAAGAAACCAACTGATATGTAGCCCTTCTCACTGGCCCACGTGGGCCACTGCTGCTGTGGTGCAGATTGAGGTGTCAGTGGCCCATGTGTTGATCCAACAAAAACTGACATGAAATTGTAAGATGATAAGCAGATACCAATTATTCCATGAAATGTAAAACATAACCTGCTGTCCAGAATCAGAGTTCTTTAGTTTACTTAAAGCATTGGTTATTATTTCTTCATGATGACAAGAGAAAACTCTATGCCATACCAACAGATTAAGCAGTCACTGACTGCGTGGAGAGTTCCAAAAGAAGAAGATTTGTGGAGATGGCTGCTGAAATTAACCAAGAAGTCTGAGATTCCAGTCTACTACCAGCATCTTTTGCTTTTATTTGGTAGAAAGAGATCAGGGCTAGTGCTATTATTAGGCAAAATGAGGTAATCCCCTCAGGTGGCAGATGCTAGGAGACAGCAGTAAGATGTTGGAGGAAGAAGCTTGCCCTATGTTCCTATAGCTCAGTGGTTCTCAACCTGTGGGTCCCAAGATGTTCGTGGACTTCAGCTCCCAGAAGCCCCAGCCACTATGGTCAATGTTCAGGGCTTCTGGGAGCTGAAGTCCACAAACATCTGGGGACCCACAGGTTGAGAACCACTGCTATAGCTAGTATGTTACAGGCAATGTAGAGGATGCTTTCCCAATATCAGTGCTGAGACAACATTGAACTGGCAGTCCAACTGGTTTTTATACAATGAACCAACTTGTTCTTTGTCTCAGGAAGAAAATGTGTTTGGCCAGCCTTAAGTAATATATCCCTTGTAAAGTCACAGTATGTATCCTTCAAAATAAGCTAAACAGTGGCTGTTTGAGAGTCCAGAGACAATTATTTCTCTTCACATGGTTTCTAATTTTATAGATTTCCATCACTTTCTCCTTTGGTAACTTGTTTCCTTAAACTATAATTATTAGGCATGTTTTGCCATTCATTGCTCTTTAGATTTTGAGACCCCATCCATATACCATACTTGAAATTACAGTCAGCCCTCCACATTTGCAGGTTTCACTTTTACGAATTTGATCCTTCACAGATTATTTGCTGTCACCTCTGCTGCTCCCTAAGCCATTTTTAATAAGAACTGCAAGTCTCGTGGGGCTGAGAAACTGCTAACAAGGCTTGTAAGTCCCTACTAAAAATGGTGTGGGGTAGCAGTGGAGGGGCTCCCCCCTTCTGTTTTGTGAAGGAACCCTAATGCCTCAAAGGAATTCATGGTGGGCTGAACATGGTGATCATATTTGTGTGTGTGTTAAATATGGTTTGGGAGGGCCTAGAGTTATTCACATTTTTTCCACTTTCAAGGGGGTCCTGTGCCCCTAACCGTAGCAAATGTGGAGGGATGACTGTAGTTAGAATCTTTTGGTTGGAGGATATTTGTACATTTGATTTCTTTTTCTGAAAACATTTTTGATAGCATTGACTTATTCTCCCTACTAGCTCACCCTTTTTTTAATCTTATGATTGCCACCACACCTTGTTTTTCACATATACAGCCCAGTAGTTACTTTACTGTTGTGAGTAAATAAGCAGGAGAACTCTGCCAGACCCGCCCTGGTCTCCCAACAAACAACACATGTTGCAAGGCAACTTAGTCACTGTTTTCCTTAAGGGATGGCACACCTGGTATTGCTTCATGAACAGCATGCATAGCTACTGCACATAAAAGCAATCACAGGTTGTGGCTCCTAGGTGCTTCCACATAAACCTTTTATTGCACAACCACCCTGCCTCATTCATGGAAATTTACCAGACTGCAGAGATTTTAGCTGCAATCCTATCCAAACTTACCTGTGAGTTAGTTTCACTGAACATAGTGGGACTTACTGGTGAGCCTTGTCTTCCCACCATTTATTTGGTCTTTCTTTCTTTCCACATACACACACACACACACACACACACACACACACACAGACATATCTGTTAGGAGGGGGAAGTGAAATAGCAGCACATTTTCTCTTGATAGAGAGTGTTAGGAGACCTCTGTCTCTGGAAGCACCCTGAGGAAAGTGATATTACCATCACCTCCCTTTACCAGATCTCAATTTTAAAATATGGTCAGTTACCATCACTTCCCTTTGCCAGATCTCAGTTTTAAAATATGGACAATTTTTACCTCTGAAGTTTGATGGAATATGAGCCTTTTTAGATAAAAACAGTCTAAATCACCAATGTACGTATGACTTTACAGAATTTTTAAAGCACAAAACCTGGTCTGCCCCCAAGGAGCTTACAATTTAATTCCATCGCCCTGTCCGCACCCTACTTGTTCACAGTGGCATCTGGTGGGGATCCTGGCACTGGCACTTCTGGGAAAGGAGCGCAATGGGAGCGCTTCCCTCCGCACCGGCTGGCTCTGTGATGAAGAGAGAATGATAGCCCTGCCTCTGCCTTCTGCAGTGCAGCTGGGTACCTTCCCAGGCTGCACTGGGGCAGGAAGTGCAGCCATTGTGCTTCCTGGGCTTCTGCAGGACAGGTAAGTCCACGATGAGAGCACAATGCAGGTCATCAACAGGGAAAGCCCATCAGTGATTTACTCTGTGATTGTGCCATCTTGGGATGGGAGAAGGATGGGACCATGACGACATCATGCAGAACTGTCATTGTAGTCCCATCCTTCTCCTGTCTCTATGGCAGGTTGGGAGAGTTGTGCAAAAAGGGCCTTAGCAGAGTTGAGACAGAAGAAGGAAGGAGAGGAAGGAAGGCAAAGATAATGTAAGCTGGCAGATGTAACAGGTACTGAACTCTGTTCAATATATTTGGGCTTTTTTTTTTCCACTTAGGGTTAAGGGCAAAAAGATAATGCTTAATGGAAAAGGAGGGTTTTGATGAGAATTTAAACAAGAGAAATATCTCTCCTTCCTACATGACATCACATCAGTTTCTGAGAACCTAAACCATAATTCTTTAAAATGAGGTGGACCTTCGTCTTAAATAAACAGCATCACTCAAGCCAAGCAAGTAAAGCATTAGTAACCCCGCTTGCTTTCTATTAGGATGAACTCCTTTATGTTTCTGCAGACTTTCCTCTTTCTACTGGATTTCCCATGTTCTGCAGTACAGCCCTGAACTTCCCTGGGACATAATTAAGCAGGGCTGGTTCTTTTGTCATGTGACTGCTGTGTTATTACAACACACCCACAATAGCCGACATAACAAGTGGCCCTAGGCTAGTGCTACAAGTTTCTACAAAAGAGCAGTGTAAGCAAGCCACCTGTATATGTGTATACTTAAAATATGTTTGCGTGCACCAAAACAGGAGATATTTTTACTGTAACCAATGTACTTAAATGAGGTGGAGGTATGAATAAATCAGGCGGAAAGTCTCCAGTAAGTGAAACAAAGGGATTCGTTTTTCACATGTCAGGAATAACGGGATGGACATAGCACCACTACTTTTGTTACATCCAAGAACCTAAAACAGAACCAGAATTAATAACCTGCCAGGAACATTTCTGTTTTGCCTTGCAGAAAAGCAATTACTTTAAACACATGGGGGGAGAAGAGAAAAATAACAGATAGAAAATAAAAACTTAACCAGTCTCATGCTGTATATCTGAAGAATTCACACAGCTTGAAATCAATGCCAGGTGCTCCTGTGTTAGGTCAATGTGATTCTAATATGATGTATAAAAGCATCCTCTTGACAACAGATCCTTCTCCTCCTGACAGAGACTCTTGCACCCCCATGGAATGTGAATAAATCTAAATTTGGTCTCTCAATTTGGCTTGATTCAAATGTAGCCTAACCTCAGCTGCCCTGGAGACATTTGGTATGCAAATCTGCCCCTTCCCCATTTCTTTCCAATGGGGGTTTCTCTCTGATGGAGATATTAAGTGGGAATGTCCCCATTTTGTCTCTTATCTCATAGTCACATCCTAGGATTTCACCATCTACTTTTCCTGCATCTTTCTCTAAGAATTCACTTAGGCAATATATCAGATGATGCTCACCACAGAACTACATGGCAGAAGGCTTTACTGGCTGGCTTGCTAAGAGCAGCCTGTCAAACAGTTCTTGGAAGGTATAGAAGTCTTGCCCCAAGCAGGACTCATGCTAATAGTATGGATTGTTTCAGAGCATGCTGTGGATAAACATACATACATACATCCCAAACATGGTCTGAAGTCACATGAATTGTACCTCTGTTTTGAATAAGCTAACAAGCAAGTGCATATATTTTAGGGCTGTGGATGCTGCACAAGAGTGCATTGTAAAGGCCTGTGCCCTGGTCTGATGCTCCATGTGAATTTAGTCTCCTGGAGTGACTCTTGCAGAACAGTTGCCTGATGAAAAGAGGGTGTTCTAATCAGAGATACTGGACGCTTAGATCCATTTTCACCTCTAGTGGGATTGGATGCTTTTCTGGTGATCTGGAATATCTACTGCCCAGTTTTCTACTCCAGGCTAGGAACAGTGTTGGTGGTGACAGAGGATGCTTTCAGAATGGTCCAAACAGAGATCAGGCAATTAAATTTAATTCCCAAGCAGAACAAGGGCTTTATCACAGGAGGCAAGTAAATCACAGTTACAGTAGGATAATAGTGTCTGGCTGTGACTTATCACATGACCTCATTCCTCTTCTGTTGTTCTGGTAGGTGACTGTAAAAAAAAGACTTTCCAAATAATCGTTAATGGATTTTTTGAGTTAATAAAATAAACACTTTCTAAATGGTCTCTCTGGAAGAACAACAGAAGAGGAAAGAAGTGATGTGATAAGTTCCAGCCAAAGACACTATTATCCTGATGCAATGGTGATTTACATGCTTCATGTGATAAAGGCCCAAGTTCCAAGACAGTGGCATGCAGCCAGCAAACATGTAGCTCAGGAAAAGCAATTCAAAGGCAAGTTCAAAAACCATAAAGGATGAAGAGAATAAGCCAGAGCAAGAAACAAAAAGGAGCCAGTAAAGGCTAACATCCATCTCCAAACTTTGTTTGCAGCAGAATGGAAGCTTATTATAAAGTTGAATTACCAGCGCTCCGTCTAGGTCTTAGTGGTAAACACTTCATTCACAGTCCTCTTCACAAGAGGAGACAAGCTTTGCTACCAGGCATCTTTGTTTGCAGGCAGGTACTCCTCCCAGTAGCTACCAGCTTTTCCTGAACTTTCAGCCACTGACACTCTGCTTAGTGCTCCTGCCTTCTCCTCTGGCTAAAATGCTGCACTCCACATTTCTTGGGAAGGGAATTCTTCTCCTTCAAGTGACCAAGATCTTCCAGGATGGTCTGCTACTCTGTACCACCTGTCTGGAGAGGAGCTGGATCCTCTTCAGAAAATGATCTCTCTGTGAGATCTTTCAAAGCTTTTACCCCACACCCTGCCACCACATGTGGAGAATTCTATATGGGATTTACTCTGCTTCCTCAATGCTACTAAACATGAGGTCTTTTAAAGAATTTTGTCCTACATGCTACCACCACATATGTGTTATCCCAAAACATAGGTGACTCAGGGGTCCACTCGCTATGTTGTGCCTTTGTGAAACAGTGGGGAATATTAGCTGAGGCCTGCGAGAAGGGAGGCCTGTGAGAGGGGAGTAATCTTGCAGGATCTTTTACACCTGTGTATACCAATACTAGTGCAGGGGAAAACCAGCCAGAGATTCAAAAGTAAGTTTGTTCATTTTATTGGAGAAATTAACAATCTCACACATACAAGATCCAAGCGGTCTTGCAATCACATAAAGCTAACTGAAGGAAAAGGGAGGAAAAGTTTGGATAGCAAGATTTTGCAGTGCTATGGGTGATAGTTACCTATCCAGAAGTGAAGAGATGAATATGGCTCAGATCAAGGGTCCAAGGGTAGTACCAGAATGGGAATCAGAGTGGCAGAGTGACGGCCAGCATGCCAAAAGTACTATGAGTTGTCTGGCTCAAAGCCAAGGTTTAAATACTCTTCCACCCTGAGGTAGAGGGTGTTAATGGCTCTCTGGCAGAGCAGACAATGGGTCCAAATGAGCTAATGGCCTTAGCAGTAGGTGGCAGTAGGTGACAAAGGGACTGATGGGAATTGTGATTGCTCCTTAATGGTGGGACAGGTATGGGAATAAAAGGAGAGTTTCAATGGACAAAGGGAGAAGATTGAAGACCATCAGTCATTCTGTGGAAACAGTTTCAGGCACTTTTGTTTCTAAAGGTTGAGTTGTTGGACATCTGCAAGTCCACTGTCCAGAGCTTCCCTGACCATGACCTAACCATACCCTGAGGTCCCATTCTGACCTAGCTTTGCAATGCACATGTGCAGTCAGTTCCTCTTTGTCAGCAAACTGCCTAGTCATAGCACAATAATTTATATTTCATACCAATTAAATATTTTGCCAACTAAACCATGTCATGGAGGAGGAATGTATGGCCTGGTAACATGTAGAGCTCTTGTATTTTTTTTTTTCTTATGGCCCCTGTGTGGGAGAGTAGACATTACCCGTGAGGCACCCTTACAGTCATTCAGGCTACTGCCATATTCTCTGACATCTACCTTTGTGATTCCTTTTTGCAGGGGGAGAGGGAGGTTGCTTTACCACCAGTCACCAAAGTTAATCACTATAACTGAAACTGGCACCACAGATAGCCAGTATCTTGTCATCATCTTAGTAATAGTATTGTAGCAGTCAAGAGATATCTGTGTATATTATGAAGTATTTATTAAGCAGAAGATAAAAACATAGGTCAAGTTAACTTTGTGTTGCTAAGCACAGGATTACAAGATTCAATTGCTTAGCTATTATTGATACTTATTTAAATCAATTAATCTATATTAATAATGCCTCACACCATTCTCTTTCCAGATTATAACCAAGCTGACTAAAAACCTGACTGCTAACCCCATTGTTACTCCACTGGAAAAACCCTATCCTGGGGTCTACAATTTTGATATTAAACATGATTCTGTGTGCCTGAAAGGTCGCACGGATGAGCAGGTAGGCAGTCACGGTCGAATACCGAAAACCAGTAAAATCCCCAGTCACGTAGCCCCAGGAGACCTCAAGATGTGTAAACCCACAATAAACAAAGGGTCCTTAGCCCCTGAGAAGCCAACTTGAGGGGATTAGCGTGTTTGCCCCAACTTGAGCAAATGTCCTATCAAGAGAGAACCATTTACACGAAGTCACACCACAACCAAATGCAGCTGAAGATCCTGAGACTTTGGCAACACCTTATAATCCCATCACGCAAAGGAAGTTACCACTGTGGAGTTTCGTTCTCGTTGCAACACCCATTGTTCTCCCCGGGAAAGGATTAGTCCTCCAGGTACTTTCCTCCCTACAAATAGTCCCAGTTTTTGAGTGGTTCTTTGGATCGCTCCTGGTCATCCCAGCAGACCGTTGCTCTGTCTGTTGAATAATCTCCTCAGCCCTCTCCATGCTGAGCCCCACTTCTCCACTGTTTTTCCCAGACCAAGGACTTCAGGAAAAGGTGCAGGATTACCCCAGCTACACCCCCTTCAATATTCCCCTATCCAGTTTCCTCTCTTTTGCTTTCTAATAGGCCTGGAGTGAGTGTGTGAGTGATTGCATTGGTGCGTGAGACTTTCATTCAATAAAATCATTTATTAGACATTTTTGGTTGGTTTTTGGCTTGGCCTGACCCCGTAAAACCTGGGTAAAAAGACCCCGCTAGGTTACCCTGCCTCTCGCATTGCTACTGCTCGTGCTCTGGCTTGTTTCCATTCCCCATCACGTGGAGCACATTGAGGTGTCCCCCAAAGGACCCCAGAAATCAGGGTAACACCATCTTCCCTCTCTACCACTATCTAAACTGAACTCTTAACTCCAACTGACCTTAACTGCCCGGCATGCTCACTTTGTGAAATCAAGTTCAGACTCGCATCACCAGTCATCACCAGTAATCTCCAACATTCTATGATCCCACACACTCTCAACAGACCACATACCTTAATATTTCTATTAGACCTATAATACTCCACCCTACTGCCTATAATAAACACTCAATATACTGTACATACATAAATACAGAACACTACACGCTCCTTGGAAGATGGGTGGCATGAAATGTGGCAGCAAATGCTGACATTTGTGGTACAAATCTAGCAGGCCATACTTGCAGGAGGCTTGCACACTGCTGGACTCAGACCTACCTGTGATGAAATGAACCGGCAGTGCCTTATCCAATGTCTCACTTACTTACAAAAAGCTTCCACCTTCTCCTATCTGTAGAATGACTTTTACCCCACCCCCTCTGTAATTTACATGACCCCCAAGGGATAACATTCACTTCAGGTCCTCAGCCAGAGCTCCTTGTACATTTTCCATTCTACACATAACAGGATTTAAGGAAGCACTGGAGGGATGCCCCCAAAATTTTCTGGGACACAGGGATGATTTTAGAGTAAATGGACTTGGCCAGCCCTATTGCTTAGTTAGCCTGGCAAGACAGGATCTCTCAGCAGTAGGAAGCCAGTGCTCACCTTTTTCAGTGGCCCTCTCCTGCATCTTTGGTTGACTCTCAGCTGGGCACGCAATCTGTTCACATGAGTGCTGATCCAGCTTTCATCCATGAAGAGAGCTAGGCAAAACAAGGATGAGGAGTGGAACTGGAATTCCAGCTAGAGTTTTATTTCTTCATTCCAGTACATATGTGTGTCTGACTGGCATCTGATGTTCAGGTATATTCCTCACAAGAGTGGGATGACAGATGATACTTTTCTCCCATTTTCGAGATCTGTGTAAGATAAAAAGAAGCTGTGGGCAGCTTCCATGTTGGAACCGGACCTAGGAAGGCAAGCCCAACATTCTCTTCATTTCCATTTTTGTGGACTGTGAAGCCCTAATTTTTCATGGGATGGAAGTTACTGCCAAGATCACTCCTCATTTTGTTGTATTTTTTTTAAAAAATTTTTTAACGTGGCCATGTAACAATGGCAGGCTGCTCCAGGCTTGATGATCTTCTGTTTTTTACCATTAGGCTGACCTGGTCTGGAACGAAATGCAGCCAACTTGTTTATTGGCAAGGGAAGTCACCTCTTTCTCTCAACTTCAGGAGGTTCTCAGACAAATGTGAAGTTTCATATCCTAAATGTTCAGTAAACACAGAATAATTTAACTGTCCAATATAGATTTCTCTTTCCAGTTTGTATTAAAACAGGTGGTATTTAAAATGTAAGCAGAATTTTAAAACAGCCACAAGGTGGCATGATGAGGCCATCAGACAATTACGGTCTCAGTCTAAGGTGCTTCTCATTCTTAACAGTGCAAAATGCAAAATTTATTTATAGCTGTTCTGCATATTTAGTCTAAGCATTGCCCAATCATACTGCAATATCTTACAATACCTTCCTGTTTAATGGCTCTACTGCAAACTAATTTCTAAATAATATATGATGAGAGAGAGAGGGAAGGAGAGGGGGGACTGCATCTCCCAGCATTCTTATCATTGGATATGCTAGTTGTGGCTGCAGTCCAATCCAGATGGGCAGCACTTTGTCAACCCCAGTTATAGAATATCATTGCCAGGCCTGTCTATCAGGAACAGCTTCTGTCTTCCCTGATTTTTTTCATGGTATTTGAAGCTTTGGTTGAGATTTTTATTGCAAGGGTTATTTAAGAATTTTGAAGATTGTGGGTGAATCTGCTTAATTCCTAGGATTTTCAGGGGGAATACTTTTCTCTCTACCACCTCCCTCACAAGCATGTTTAGTGAGGACAATGAGGGTTTTTGTTTTTGTTTGTTTTTTGGTCTTCTGACTATGGGAGAATAATTTTTGGGTCATGGGAAGTTTGGAGTAGAACTTCTTTTGGCCCCTTGGATCTGGTGAGGAAAAAGATAACAGGAGAGTTCTATTAAATAATATTTAGAGAGACTATAACAATAAGGGACAAAAATATACTATATTAGATAACATATATTGTCAGAATCTTTCATCCTAAATTTAATTTCAGAAGAAATCGTAATTTCAGATCTTAGATTCACAGAGAAAGCAGTCTGACTAAAAACTGCACCATAATAGCACACCAGGTTTGCCTTAACAAGTAAAAGGATTAATAATCAGAGCCTGTAAGAATTCTGTAGAAGCAGCATTACCTATAGAAGAACAGCAATAACTTATGAAAACACTGCCAATCAGGACTAGGCAAAATGGACTATTATTGAAAATATATTAGATCATTTCAACATTAACCAGCCCTATACATTAATTACTCTTGAGAGACAGATACACCACTCCAGTGCCAGCAGAACAGCAGCCAAATCCTATATTCAGTTAGCTTAGAAGAAAAACAACCTACAGAGGAGGGACAACAGCTACACCTTTAACACCCATGGTAACACTGTCAGTGTCTGCTAATTATGAGCTGCTGCCCAGCTTCTGAAGGCAATGGAGAGAGATACCTAAGACAGCTTCCTGCTCCCTACACAATGCCACAGCATACACACACATCCATGAACTCCTGTGGTACAGGTAGGAATAAGGTAGCTAATGCTGAGCCCCCAGGTAGCTCTGCAGGAAGGACTTGAATCTCTTTGTGCCCCTCCCTCATCCCTTATTCAAGACCCACTGAGGGAGAGAAAAAGTCTGTAGCAAACAGGGAAAGGGAGGGACTATAACAAAACCATGAGAAAAACCACAAGGACAGCATCCTCCTCCTCCAGGAGATTACCAAATAGGGCATGAGACTAAGAAAGCAGAGATGTGTGTTCAGACCTTATCATGAACAACAGAGGGAATCTTTTGTGACAATTGTGCTACTGATGAAGAGGAGGTCTCACTGTCCAAAGCTGCTCTACAAGGATAACACATCAACCTCTAACTACTCAGCCACAACAACAGAGAGGAAACAGAAACTTCAGGGGACATTTGTGTTTCCCCAGCTAGAAACCTAGCAATTTAGTCCTGAGTAACTGATGACATAGACTATAGGAAAAGACCTATGCTGTTGGAACAACTCAGGCTTCTCATGTGAGGCAACTCTGGTTCAAATGCTGGATCCTTTTGCATAACCTTCTCACTAAGAAAGATAGAGAAGGGCTCCTGCACTCTGGAATATTTGAACAAATTGTTATCATCGTGAACTGGCCTGGCTATGGAAGATATTAGATATCATTTTGATATCACAATTCGGCCACATTTTGCCACCCTCAGCCAAGTGTTTGTGAGGCCCCCGAACAAGCACGGAGCTAGGCATGGCTATTAATTGCTGAAACATTCCTTTTTCCACCTAGGCAAGCCAGACTCAGCCAGATCTTGCTTTAGGAGACCTCCTTAGACAAACACTTCATTAAGGATGCACGCTAATACAAAGAGCCCCCTGCCTCGAGCAGGCACCCTGACGAGCTAGAAGCTCAACTACCCAAGCGAGCTGCATCTGCATACTGGCCATTCTATTGTCAATTCGGACTTGACTCAATCATGTTAAATTCTGACCTTTCGGAGACATTGTCTCGTGCCCAAACCTCATTGTTCTCTCCCAAGTCCAGACTAGCCTACGGTCATACCTTCCCTATAAAACCCCCCAGTTCCGATAGCTTCCTCGGATCGCTCCTGAGTTCCAGACCGCCCTGCTGCTGCTTTGCCCGGTGAGCTCCCCTCAGCTAACCACACTGAGCTTCTTCTCTCCATCTGCAACTTCTTCAGGACTACGAGAAAGGTGTCGTATCACCCATTTCCCCTGAAAAACTCTTATTTCTTATTTCTTAGTTAGCTGTGTGGGTGTGTTGTCTTAAGTGTTTGTCTGTTGTTAATAAAACATCAATTTTGCTATTTTAAAACTGTCTGACTGCTTGACTGACCTTACCCCGTATACATTGGGTTACAAGATCCCCGCTAAGTTATCCGGCCTCTCGTTAGCTTAAAGTAAGTGCTCCAGTTAATTTCCTCAATCTTGCGTTATTGTGTTTTGGTTCTTTGGGCGCCCCTCCCGGGACCCCCAGTCAACAGGGTAACAAAATCAAGGAGCGTGGCACATGTACCAGCAGCCTTTGGGTCCTCTTCATGTGCCATCATATCTCTCTTTCCATCTCCCTGTTGTGCTTCACAGTTTCTTGTTAACCAAACCAAAAGCCCATGAAAAGTGTACCTTAAGTGTATGAGAAGAGTCTTCTCATTTATTGGGGGATGGGAGTCCTTTCCCAGGCTTGCCATAAGGCTGGGGAACATTTTGCCCTCCAAACCTTTTGGACTTAGATGCCCAATGTTCAAGCCAGCATGGAGACTCATGCTCCATGACATACATATACTCACAGTGCACTCAAGTGCTGGGTTAATGGTGGCTGTGTGGCCAAAATAGGCTGTTGAGAAATAAAAGGGAGGTATCAGCATACTTGGGGGAACCATAGGTTTTGTAGAAAGAGAAAAAAAATATTTTGAGGAAAAATCTCTTATGTGGACTGGGGAAGAAAAAACAACACCCAAATGAGATCTGGAATGTGTTCCAGTGGTTATAGATTGCTGGGTATATAGTGAGGAACAAGGTAGGAAACCAGGTATAGTGGCAAGGGGAAATTAAATGGATTATCTCCAAAAGATGACATGACTGGGTGACTGGAACACTGAAGGGGAACAGTGTACACCACAGCTCCCACTTGTTGATGTATGCTAGCAACTCTCATCTGCATGGGGCAGGGAGCAGGGAGAGAGAAAAGCAAGGAAAGAGAAACTCTATCAAAAGCCGAAACTTCAACTGCGCCTCAGTCTAGCTACATTACAAGTCTCTCTTGACCTTGCCTTCAGGTCGGTTCTGTGGAAGACAGTGTATCTATATACTCCTTCTATGGACATCGACTTCTCTCTGTCTGCATCATTCTCTGTACCTGTACAAGCACTCCTTTCTACTGGCACCAAAAAAAAAACATATTTTCAACTTATCACTCTCCTTTGAGGTCCTGCAACTGGCTTGCCTCTGTTCTTTGGTTAGTGATCCACTGAAACTGATCATATCTACAACTGAGGGCCTTTCTGCACTACACTGTTATAGTGCTGTTATTCTGCTTTCAACATCCTCTGGAATTCTGGGGCTAGTAGTTTACTGAGGCCAAAGAGCCCTCTGGCTGGGAATTCTAAATGCCCCTCCTTAAACTGCAAACCCCAGGATTCCATAGGATATTGAAAGTGGAATAATAGCACTATAACAGTGTAGTGCAGAAAGGTCCTGAGTAAACAAGCACTACCTCCACAATTTGCACGTGATAGCACTCTGGAAGAATTTCAGTTCTAACTGTATTGTTTTATACGGTTTTATTGATTTTAAATAATTCAGTTAGCTTGTTAGTTGTAATCTTACAAAACACAAGTCTTCTTTTGCTAATGAAAAAACTTTTAAGACAATGGGCCCATTGTTTTTTTCACAATATAAAACAAAGGATCTACTCAGTTTTTGAAAAAAGTTTAATATGAAGGGTTTGGGGCTAAGTTTGAAGACAGACAATAAAGAATCTACTTACTTCCCAGTACTCTGCATGTTTATTCAGAAACAAATCCTCTTGATTTCAGTGGTGCTTAACCCCAGACATGTGCATTATATTTTCAGCAATACTTACCATGTAAGGTTTCAGGCTTGGCTTTGGCACAAAACCTGCCTCAGTTGTGCTAGTATATGACTTGTGCAGGATGTTGAAAGTGGAATAATAGTACTATAACCATGTAATGCAGAAAGGCCCTCCATTTTTGATATCATTCTACAGCTGAGCACTGAAAACATTGCCTTCTCTGAGATGATGCCATGAATCTAGAATTCATCTAGGACTACCACTCCCTGTTGTGTTTTGTCACAAACTTAAGACAAGGAACAGTTCTGGCAGACTTTAAATCTACAGCTTCTAATAGAATCTTTGGTGCCAAATTTCAATGCAAGCATCTTCTAGGTTTTATTTCACTGCTCTGAACAGTTGAATTATGTATATTTTCTTATTTTCTTACTTTACTGGAAGTATATTGTTTGCTGTATACTCTGACCATCACCACTACTGTGGCTAACTCTGGCTTCATGTATTTGAAAGCCAGGGCAAGGGCGGAGGGAGAAGCCACTGGGTCACACCTTTTCATTTAGAGTAATGGCTGTCTCTTAGTGGATCCCCTCACTGAGACAAAGTTGATCTGTTATGAGCCTCTATTTGTCCTCTTGCCTCCCCTTGCTCTACATGATATACTGCATATTTAATATCCCACGTCATTCCCTCCACCTGTTCCGCTATCCAAAGAGGTATAAGTGGAGGCCGCATCATCCATTCCACAGCAAGAACATGCTACTTTTAATAGGAATAACTTCAAATGTCAGCCTGCAGCAATCTCTGGAGGAAGCTCTTTTCTCATTCAGCTGGAGTTGCACCTGAATGACTGTACAGGGCATGAGTAGAAACAAACACAAGAAGATGATGAAATCAGTGAAGATTCCCAGGGAAGCAGATACTGGTTGACTGAGAAGGGACAGAAGACAGCTATTATTCAGAGTGACTGAATTCTGTTGGTTTCTGTGGAAAGGCCTATAAAATGGGGGTGGGGGGAAGAAATGGGTCTTTGCTTTAGTTTTGCATACTCTTCAATGTGATGTGAATGACAGCGACTGGTATTAGCCACAAATGCAGAACCTCATATTCAGAGGCCATGTGAGAGATACCACGATGGTTAATACTCCTGCTAAGTCTTGCTATGTGCAATTTTCTCAATTTCACATGATTCGCCAGCAATAAAACGCCATTTTTGGAATAGAGGAACCCTGACCAGGGTTCGATTCCCTGCTTGGCCATGGAAACCCACTGAGTGACCTTGGGCATGTTACACACTCTCAGCCCCAGAAAACCCTTGATAGGGTTGCCTTAAGGTCCCCATAAGTCAGAAATTATTTGGAGGCACACCACCACCACCACCACCACCACCACCACAACAACAACAACAACATGTATGCATAGTAAAACAACCAAAGCAGTTGTCCCATGTGATGAATTATGTAGAAGTTTCATGAGTTTCCCACCCTGATATGGACAAATTTACCAGATAAGAAAAGCATAACGTGGGCCTCTCCTGTTCTCAACCCAGACTATATTTTGGATGTGTGTACGTCAAATTGCCTGTTGACTTATAGTGACCCCATGATTTCATAGGGTTTTCCTAGGCAAGGAATCATCAGAGGTGACTTTGCCAGTTCCTTCCCCTAAAAAATAGCCTACAGCTATCTCTGGTATTTGTTGGCAGTCTCTCATCCAAGTACTACCCAGGCTGACCCTGTTTAGCTTCCAAGGTCAGATGGGCCCCGGTACCTTGTTGTTCTTGTTCTGTGCCTTCAAGTTATTCCCAACTTGTGGTAACCCTCAGGTGAACAGGGTTTTCTGGCGCTGAGAGTGTGTGACACACCCAAGGTCATTCAGTGGATTTTCATGACCAAGTAGGGAACTGAACCCTGGTCTCCAAGGCTGTAATCTGATGTTCAAACCACTACACCACACTGACTCTCACCTTGGGATAAAACAGTGCAGCTTGAAAAGGGATTCTTCCTTATCTTTTCATCATCTATGTTGCAATGCTTGTCATCAAGAAACATTTCTTTCAGGGTGCAGGTTGGGTGTGGCTTCTCAAGAGCTTTTCCCAGATCTGGAGAGATGTGTAAGGCTTTTATAGCTATTTCCTCATTCTTTGCCCAAAGTCATCCAAGATGGCTCTTAGCCAAATAGGTAGTAAGCTGTGATCCCAGCAGCATTGTCATTTCAGTCTTATCATTTACAAAAACCAAGCTGGAAGTAATTAAAACGCTGTGCGTAAGACAAGCAAGAGACCTAACCCCACAAGCATGATCACAAAAAGGCTACACATTCTTAACCGCACTCCATCTCTGCATGTACTGTTTGCACTTAAGATGAGCATTGAAGTAACTGCACAGGTTAGGCACCTGTCTATAACAGCAACGGCACCTGTGCTGCATAATCAATCATCTTATGTTTGAGGACTCATGCATTCAAGGATGGGATTCTTCTGCTTGTATGGCAAGTTTGTGGCAAATCAGAGGCTCTGAAGGTAGCACCCGTTATGCTGGAGATGGGCGGGGCAACTGCAACAAATTTAGAGGCTAATTTTTTACTGTGGTAGGCCACTCTATTCCATTTTGATGCCATATTCAGCCACCAAACTTGCTGAAAATTGCCACCAAAAGTGATTTCTGATTGCAGTTTTCCAGGATCCTTGCATTGTAGAAGTGGGAGGACTATAAGATTATGTATTAAGCTCACTCTTCCTTTTCAGTGCTAGCTGTCACTTGTAAAGACACAGAAATGGGCATCTTGCAAGGGTAAGGAAAAGAAGGAAGAGCAGGTCATCAATTTGGGACTCCATGTTGTTGAAGCAGAAAATGTATTCAGAGTTTGCTCATCATTGCCTCCTTTAGTGATACTTCTTTCCATGTACCTGACCTTTCTGGCAATAAACAAACAAACGAACTGCTGGGTAACTGGTGGCCTGAAAATGAAGGCCTGCGGAGATAAGTCTTTCCCTTATGCTTCTAGGAATTAGGTCTAGCCTATCTGAAAGACCATATTACTCTATATGAGCCTACCTACATTTTCAGATCTTTGGAAGAGGGCTTTCTCCATCACAGACACATCCAGTGAAGACTTAGGAACAAGCCTTTTCAATAGTTGCTCCCAGGCAATGGAGCTCTCTTCCAAGAGAGACCAGGTTGGCCCCTCTCTGCTCTCTCTTCGCCAGCAGGCAAAGATCTTATTTAAACAGGCTTTCAGCTTTTAACTGGTTGAGGAACGTGCTGGTTTTTAATACATTTAACGTTTTAATGTTTTTTTAATAGTTCTAAATTAATGTTTTTAAGTGGCTTATTTATTGCTCTTTTAAATTTTATATTTGAGTTTGTTTTAGCTATATTGATTTAATGTTTTAATGTGTAAGCTGCTTTGCTCCCATATGGAAGAAAAGCAGGACGTGAAATAAATAAATATAAATGTATTGGCTGCCCAAGATGTAGTACAAAGATGCAAGGAAGTGGGGATCACGGTCCTTGAGATCAACTGCAAGTTACAAGGAGAAACATAGCAAACACTCCTGGATGAACGCTCCTCAATCTGGCATGAAGACTGGGCTTATTACAGGAGTCATTCCCCCATTCCTTCAGAGATCGCCCACAGAAAAGGTCACCATGGTTGTTGTCAGTAAACAGTGGCTGTCATCTTTCATCATAAATGCTTTCCAATTAATAAAAAAAAAGATTGTACACTGAACTCCGGAGGAAATAGGCAGCCAGTACAGCTCTAAATTGGACCCAGAAGCAAACAGGCAACCAGGGTAGTTCCTTC
The DNA here is from genome assembly GCA_948472985.1 of Iguana delicatissima. NCBI lineage: Eukaryota > Metazoa > Chordata > Lepidosauria > Squamata > Iguanidae > Iguana > Iguana delicatissima. Next base: position 161,000 of record CAOKZL010001690.1, on the reverse strand, counting down.
CACACATACAGTACACTGTGATTCTGCCTGGCTGTAGCAGTTTTAACTCTGTACTAACTGAAGCATCCAATTTGTCTTCCAGGGCAGTCCCACATATCTAAAAGGGAAATTGTCAGGATATGAGCCATTGTGCCCAGAACTATCCCTGTCCAGGAACAATTGCAGTGGGTGAAATGATGAAAGGTAGTCCTAGCCACAGAGGTCACCTGAACCTTAAGTGACAGTACTGGATCAAGGAGTACCTCAAGCTACAAACCTACTCTTTTGGAGAAATAGAGCACCATCTAGAAAAGGAAGGATATCCAGTTCCCAGACGTGAGAATCACCTACCTGATAACTCCATCTGGTTGGGATTCAGCATCATTTTATCAGCCTAGATCAAGCCCATTGCTAATTCCAAATACTTGTCCAGCCCCACCTCCACTGAGGTGAAACAGAGTTAGGTGTTAGCAGCATACTGATGGCATCTTGCTAGAGACCCCCTGATTACTTTATCCAGAGGGTTCATATAGATCATGGCAGGAAATCTTCTTTTAAAATCTAGAGGCCAAAATACGTCCCCATCCAGGTAATATTTCATCAATCTGTTTACTAAAGGGAAAGGTACTTGAGGATTCAATAGAGGTATACGACCATTTTGCCTCTGCTGCAAAGTAGACATTTGGTTTTGGTTACATTCACCGAGTTTGTGGCATCTGGGTTCTAGCTGTTGGCCTCATGTTACATAGCTACTAGAATACAGAAAATGGCTGGGGAACCACACTCGCCATCTCCAGGCCATTTGGCCAGTTAGAGGCTCTTATGTGCATAAAATTAAAAATTAAAAAAATTGACTACTGGAGGCCACAAAAATGGCCTTCAGGCTGCACTTTGCCCACTCCTCTTCTAGATCCATGCTGGACAGGATGCTTGGGTGCAATTATGCCCACAGCCCTTTCAACGTCATCATAGCCTCATGAGGCCAGTGCCACTCATGTTAATCAGAAACTTGCAAAGAGCATTTAGAAATTCCTCACATTCCACACATCTCCCCAGGCAGATCATCTAAATATGTACCCAGTAGCCGTGGAGTGGTAAATCAGTTCCACCGCTTTCCCGGGGCTTTTGGCTGATACTGATGACACTACCACCCAAACTTCCAGGTGACTTCACCTTTTGGTTTCGTGTAGATGTTAAAGATTGTGACAGAGAAGACAACAACCTGGAGGCAAACGGTAGCAGACCAAAGGCCATGAGGTGGGACATCCATCTCCCAGAACTAGAACTGATCCCGCCCCCAGGAGGTAACTGAGCCACAGCTTCACAGAGCCGGAGCTTCACATGGTTGATGATATCAAAGCTAGTTGAGAGGGCCAGGAGAATCAACAAGGTAGCCCCTCTCTTTGGCTACCCCCAGCACAGCTCATATAGCCCAGTGATGCATGCAGTTTGCAAGCCAAAAGCTTTAAACAACACCCACTTTCGCTAGAAGGGAGGAACTGGCTAGACCAGGACTTTGAAACTTCTTGTGGCCATCTAGAGGTTGTTAAACTGCAAGTCCTACCAGCCCATGCCAACTAAACCAATGGTGAAGGATGATGGGAACTGCAATTCAACAACATTCAGAGGTCCATACTTCCCCACCCTAGAACTAGTCTGATCTGGTCACTGTAGGTGGCTGTGATGGACATGAGCTTGGTTTTTAACTTGCCCAAGGAATCTGCACCCTTGAAGTCAATGAGCCACACATTGTCCAAAGAAAGTAAACCAAACAGGAGCTGTAGGAATCTCTGATCCTGTTGGAAAAGTGGAGTCTATGTGAGGAAGAATATGGGTGGGCTCCCATCAGGCCTGGGATGTCTCCAGACTTCAGTTCTCTCCCTTTATTTCTGAAGAAAAGGAACAAATGTCTTGAAGCCATGCTTGCCTTGATTCCCCCTGTTCTCAGGCCCAAGTATAGTAATACTTTATTACAACTCTGTGTTGTTGGATACTGTCAAATATAGACTATCCCCATTTTGTACTTCACTTAAATATTCAGATCTAGTGTTGTCCCTGACACACACTCTCTCATCCTTAGGGTTTCATGTTACATGAGAAAAAGGGCAATTCCTACATGTCTGAGACATGGTTCTGCATCATGAGAATGGCACAGTTGATGTTCCCACGTGGTGCGAGCCCACTGCCACTTCAGTAATTGGAGATACTCAGGGAAGCAAAATACTGGAACATGTTGTTGGTTCCTCTCTGCACACAGAGACACAGACACACCTCTACTACACTAATATTACTGGAATGGTGTGGGGCCGTGGCAGCAAACTAAGCTGCTCCTATGTGGTAACAACTGACCTGTAAAGAGTTATGTACATAGGTAATTTTAAAGAGTTAAGGACATTGCCCTTATTATTATAGTCTCACCACATTTGCTCAGCAGAACTGGTTAAATCACTAGTCTAGCACAGAGCAGGCAACCAACATTTCATTATTTCAGAGGTTCTCACAATAGTTTATTATATAATGGGTTATATTTTTAACTGGTTTTAATTTTATGACTATTTAATTGCTTTTTATATGGTGTGAATTTTAAATTAATTAAATTAAAATTAAATTAAATTAAGCTTCACTGTTCTAATAACAATAACAATAACAATAATAACCTTTTATTTCTTACCCACCTCTCCCCAAGACTTAAGGAGGGGTACAGCATAAATTACAACTAAAAACACATTGTAGATTAGAATAAACTAAAAACAAATAAAACCATTCAAATTCATCCATTTAAAATTCATGGTTAAAAATTGCCCAAGTAAGTCTGTTGGAAGAGATAGGTTGTTATTACTTTTTAAAATTCAGGCAGCCTATTTTGCTGTCGCGTCTCTTCTAGCAGGTCATTCCACGGCCCAGGGGCGGCCAATGAGCAGGTCCTCTGAGTGACTCTTGCCAGTCTTGGTTTAGGCAGTTTAAGTAAATGGCCCCCAGAGGACCTGGGTGTACAGAGTGGATTGTAAGGGAGGAGGTGATCCTGCAGGCAACTTGGACCCAACCTATGTAGGGCTTTAAAGGTAATAACCAACATTTTCTACTTTGCCCCAAAACTAACTGGCAGCCAGTGGAGTGATTTTAATATTGGTGCGATACGCTCACTCCTTGATATGCCTGTAGCCAAGTAGGCTGTCATATTTTGGACCAGTTGGAAATTTCCCAACTTGGTACAAAGGTAGCCCAATGCACAGCACACTGCAGAAGTCCAACCTTGAGGTTACCAGCATGTACACTATCATCTTTAGGTCTTCCAATTCTAGGAAGGGGCACGGCTGGCGTACTAGCTGAAGCTGATAATAAGCACTCCTGACCTCTGCACCTATCTGAGTAGACATTTAGAGAGATGGATCCAGGAGCATCCCCAAGCTGTTAATGCAGTCTTTCAGGGGGAGTGTGATCCCATCCAGAACTGGTTGATTTACCCTCAAGCCCAGATTAGGACCCTAAATAGTAAGCACTTCTGTCTTGTTTAGGTTCACTTACAATTTGTTTTTCTCCATCCAGCCCATGACCTCCTCCAAGCATTCATTCAGACATACTGTCCTTAGCTAAGACTGTTTTTGAACGCATGGAAAAATATACTTGGGTATCACAAGCATACCCACAGCACCCAGCCCCATGCCTGGTGATGGTCCCTCCCAAGGGTTTTAAGCCTCCTTGCATCTCTGTCTGGGGAAAGGTGGGATAGAATGATAACAAAACAAAATAAAAATTCAACCACCACCACAGCAGCCCTGCTGGATTTATATATTTTATTTTTTGCTTCAATATTTTTATATCTTGCCTTCCTTCTAATTCTAAAACACAAGGCACCTAAAAGCACACCAACCAAGCTAGGGTGGGCTGCCATTCAAGATTTAGCAAAACTACAGGACAAGTTTCTGAGGCCAGAGAGCGGAGCAGCTCTCCCGGGAGTCCGTCTGGAGCCCCAAAACGCCACCGTCTGCGGAGGCGCAAATGACTAACCAGAGCGGGCAGCGACTCCCTCGTCGCTCCAAGAGAGACCGGGAGGACGTTTCCCCTCCTGGCACCCTGAAAGCGGCGCCTGTTTTGTTTTTTCCTTCGGCGGGCGGGGACACCCCCAGGAGAGGCCGCCGCGCTCCCTTCACCTCCGGCCGCACCCGAGGGCAGGGCGAGGAGACAGACCTTCCCACGGGCGAGCCGCTCTGCGCGGGAGGAGAAGCCGGCGGCGTGGCCCCGGAACGGGCGGGGCGGGGCGGGGCGGGGCGGCCGTCGACGAGCATGCCCGCCTCCCTCCCCTCCCCTCCGGCTCGTAGCTGGGCTTCGCCTCCCGCCGCTGGGCGACTTTCGCTCAGAGTCCGCCGGACAGCGGAGGGGGCGGCTGCGGCGCGCGCAAGGACGGACGCCGAGCCGCGGGGCCGGGGCGCGGGCAGCGGCCGCAGGACCGCCACCCGGAGGGCACTGCTGCGGCCGGCGAGAGGACTCCCCTGGGGGGAGTAGCGCGTCCCGCCTTTCCGGGGCTTGCGTGTGGCACCCGGGTTTCTGCCGCGAGCCCGGACCCACTTCCCGCTTTCCGTTCGGGGCGAAGGGGCGCCATGGGGGGCTCGCTGGCGCTCTCGAGCGCTCTTCTGGCAGCAGGTGAGGCGGGAGGAGGCTCGAGGGCGGAGTTCCCGCCCGACTGGAGGGAAGGGGGCGCCGGGGAGAGCCGGGCAGAGGGCAGGGGCTTCCGCGCGCCTGGTGCCTGGAGGGAGGGAGGCAGGCAGGCAGGGAAGAAAGAGCAGCATGGAGGAGGGAGAAAACGTCGGGCGTGCGGGACCCGTGGGTCTCAACTCTTTCCGTTGAAACCCTTTTTGGGGCAGGGGGGACTTACCTCCGCCAGGGGTCGTGGACGATGTTTCAGTCACGTTGGCAGTAACGTAAAATACTAATGTTAGCTCGCCGCCCACACTCGTCCGCGGGCGGTGTTCGAGGTCCGTCTGCAGCGCCGCGGCTTCTTTGCGCCCCTGCCAAATTTAGCCTGTTTTGATAGCCGATACGGTGGTGCTAAGATGAGGTAGAATCGCTCGGGTGGGTGTCGGCGGAGCGCAGTGTGGTATGACTCCCACCACGAGAAAAACTTCAGGGCCAAAGGGGCCCGTGGCGGTGCCATCCCCCTACTGTGGGGGAGCAAATTTCAGTAATTTCTGTGTTGCTAATTGCTGAATAATCGTTATTTCAAGCCACAGTATTCTTTTAGGATGTCCGAAAGCTCCCGAAGTTGCGAATCTAAGACCATTTCGTCAAGGGACTGTTATAGCGCTGTGATTCCACTTTCAACATCCTATGGAATCCGGACGGCCCCTCCCCAAACTGCAAACCCCCCCAGGATTGCATGGGATGTTGAAAGTGGAATCATAGCACTGTAACAGTCTCATGTGAAAATGGCCTAACTAGCAAGTATGTGTTAAACAGGCTTGGGAACAGCTGCATAAAAGGAATGTCCCAGTGTGGTGGTGAATGCTCTAGACTTGTATCCTGGGTGGGCATCAGGGTATGGGCAAGCTGTGTGTGTGTGTGTGTGTGTGTGTGTGTGTGTGTCTTAAAAAGATGTGTGTGATTGTTACTGAAAAAAGTGGGCACATAGACTGTACCTGAGTGTGTGGCCCTTCATCCTTTTAGTCATACCTTGGTTTTGATCTGGGCTTTGTTTTTGCCGTACAGTAGCTCTTCTATAAATAATGCTGTCCACCCTCCAAATGCAAGGTTATTTTGGGCTGTTGTGTGAGGGAATCAGACAGCCAGCGTCAGCCTGGATTGCACACATTCTGGTTGGCTTCAAAAGCTGGGACAAGGGCTTGTGGATTGATTGGAGTGTATTTGTCCTGTTCAGATGCCTTTATTTCTGCTTGTAGTTTTCTCCTTCCTGGTGAATGGTGAAGAGACGAGAGTGTTCCAGAATGAAGTCTACAAAAAAGAAGACAGAGAAGATTGGGCTGATGCCCAGCTGCTTCTAGCCAGAGACACACTGGAGCATGAAGTTGAAAGAGAAGGACCCCTGTCATCCTCAGGCGACAACTTCAGTGATCTCCCTCGAGGTATGTCCAGGGGTGTCATAGGAGAGAGGGGGGATAAATATTTGTCTGCTGCCTGACAGCAGATGTGGCTGTGACCTCTACAGATGTCAGTGGGTGCATGTGAAATTTCTGGTGTCACTGATGGCACCAACTAACATAGAGTTAAGCACATTTTGAGGAATGAAATCAGTGCACTGAAGGATGCCTATCTCTGCCTAGTATTGTCATCTCTGAGTGACATAAGGTCAAGTTGCAGATGCTAGGAAAGAAATGCCCTCAAAGGCGTGGCAGTCTCCAAATTTGGCACAGAATCATGTACATCTCTGTCATAAAAGGTCATCTTTTGATAGAGTTTTTACAATATAAATGAAGAGAAAGCTAGCTAGAAGTTAAGCATCTTTTAATCTGGTATGTTATTAAATTAACTGTAACTTAATGTATGTAAGGTTTTGGTTTCAACTCCTGATATCTCTCTTTAAAAATGTGGAAAAACCATTAAGTTGTGGAGAACTTTTGCTGTTCAGAGCAAGCTAGAATGGGCTGGGAGATGTAGTATAAGGCAGTGCCTTGTGTTGTATTTTTATAGCTTGTCCTACTAATTGGGATCAAATACATTCTGTTCCCGTGATATCTTATTGGGAAGGATAGTCTGTTCAGAAAATCTGAACAGTAACATTTCAGAAGAGACTGAGAGAAATCTTTGTCTTATGTACCAGCTGGAGGTTCTGGGTCTTATAAGAATCAATAGCTTATTTACCACCACCACCGCTACCACTGCCACCACCACCAGATTGAACTACTTAGGTTACTTTCCACCTGTTTTAGCAAATTGCATGGTGGAGACAGGTCTGCCTTGTATGGCTTGCTGTCTTCCTTGACCTGCTGAGCATGAGGGTGAATGTTGGCATGAAGGGATGTTCATTTATCCTTGTTCGTCTGGAGTTAGAGAGGAACTTCAGAATTTCAAGAATTCCCTTGGATACATATGTACTGGAAAGCCAATTCTCTTGATTTTAATGAAATTTACTTCCACTGAAGCATGGTTAGAAGTCTGCCCTACAGTGCATTAGTAATTCAGAGGTTTTTTGTCACTCCAGTTCTTGTACAGCTTGTTGCTAGAAAGCTGATGAGGCAGTGCTAGTAGTTACAGGAAAGTTAAAAGTATGCTTCAGAGTAGACTATTTTTCTAGATTTTAATCTCAAAATTGGGCTAAGGTGAAAGTTCAAATCGTGGGATGTTTTCATTGGTGTGCTCACAACCCTGGCAACCAGAGTGAATCCCCAGTATAAGGCAGGGAATCAGGCTGGAATGTTCCCACGGAAGTTCTTGCCTTATTTGCTTGATGTCACGGTGTGCTGATGTTTAGTAGTTCCTTGTTTCTATTTTCTGAGCTAGCTGCTTCCCTGGAGGCCCCAGTGTCCCTAGTCTGAGCCAGCCGCACATTCCAGCTGCCCACAAGTCCTTAGAGCCGCATCCTGTGCTACCCACAATGATTGCTCCTCTTAGGAGGTATAATCACAAGCCCTTGCACTTCAAAATGCAATGAAACAAATTAGAGGACTGCTTTGGTGAAAATGCCTTTACATATTGTGGGCTCTTATCTTTCATGCGGTTTGCCTGCTGCTGTGGTATTCGAAGAGCATGTCAAAGTGGAGCCAATGCTTCAGTTGTTACATGCTGGTTCTCACTCTCCTGTGTGGAGACAACTTGTTTTGCTGGCGACAGGATATTTCCATGCTCTCCTGCCTCACAAGTACCTTAGTGTGGCTGTTAGTGGCTTCACTTTTTAACTTCTTCCCGCTCCACTAGTTTTCTCCAAGAATATGAAAACTTGGCAGCCTCAGCATTTCCCTCATGCTTCCTCCTCCCATTAGCAAAAACCTTCTTCTGCTTCTGGAAAACATTTGCCAGTGCTGGTGTTCCATAGCAACAGCAATCTTAGGTGTGACAAAGGAGAAGAGGCTTTTCTTGTTGGCCTTTGTACCACTTTATAGGATTCAAGTCACAGGCAAGTTCAAGACAAGATTAAATGCTGGGCAGTGGTCCAAAAGTATGTAGAATAAGTCATTTACTACCTTGCCAACATTGCTGTGTCTGTGTCTATCCGTATTGAAGTATTCTTTTTCCGGCCAAGCAAAGCTGTTAATTGGTGGAGGGGATTCACAGATGACTCACTGTAGCCCACCCACACAGTGTGGTTCTTCTTACCTTGGTGAGCTTAGTCACTTAGGCAAAGCTGTGCCATCCGGGGGTGTTTGGCTTGGATTCCATTTCATCCTCTTTGCCCATTTTTGTCTCAACTCTCTTGCCCGGTTTCTGCCAAATATGGGTCCCAGTGCAGCAGCCATTGCAGGGTTCAGTCTTGTGCGATAAAAACTGCAGCAGCTAAACCAGGTTGATCTGTGAAGAGGAAAAGAGCTGTGGGCCTCCTTCCAGCAAGGCTGTTGATATCTTTCGGGTCCCTTCCCTCTTACTTTTTAATGCCCCACTTTGCATCCCTTTACTCTTGAATGTGAGCAAACATCTTTTTCATTTAGGCAGATTGGGAAGATCTGGACCTGAGGCTGCAAAGCTAAACTTCCAGGTAGCTGAAGGCACTGGATATGTCCAGCAATACAGAGATTTCCATCTTTCACAGATAGCCTTCTCCCCATTTGCTTTAAGTGTACCATGTCATCACTCTTTCTTGCCTCTGTGTTTCGCTCTTCATCTTTCATCCATGTGCATTTGCCTCCCTTTGACTACTTTTTCCTTCTCTTTCAGCTTCCCTGTTAAGCTTCTCTGCTTCTTCTCTTCAGGTCTCCAGTATCTACTGGGGATTTCCAGTGATGCAAGGGAGGGTGGATGACATTGCTCTTCAAATTTCGAGGAGCCGATTAGGTGATATCCTCCCTCTTCCTCCAGTTAAAACAAATATAGATGGAAATACAGAAGCATCAATATAAATATATGAATGTTATTATTAAAAAGTAGTTAAATGATCTGTAGAACGAGCATTGGTAGGACATCTTTGTGATACCTAATGGCTTGAATACTAGTTGTGGCTATAATTCCATTTTGTTTCCTCCCTCTAAATCTTTTGTGACCTGTGCAGCATTTCTCTGGTCCTGGCTTCTCCATACACCACCTCGGTATTCATTGCATGTCCAGCTGTTGTGCCAGTATAAGTGGATGGACATGGCAGATCCATAGCAGTGGGGAAAAAATCACGACCCCCAAGTTTCTTTCTTTTGGGTTCTTTCCAGTGTTTCTGAAGGGTCTCATATCAGTGGCATTGTAAATCTGTTCCAGGTTTTGCTCGAGACTTTGTAGGAGCTATCCAAAATGCTGAATTTAATTGGAAGGCATGGATGTTGGCACTTCAGTTACTCCTTTAAAGTTCACACTAAAACCCAGAGCAAATAACTATTCTATAGATGTAGAAGCCATCAGTTGCCACTGGTTCTTCCCTTCCTCTGGGCTGTGAAGCTGTCTGAGGCTGAAATGGAATAGTGATTTTATAAAGCAGAACTGGTCCCCTACTTCTGCTGTAAATGCAACAGTTTTGCAGGGTTGTATGATGCGTTCTTCTAATTCCTGATTCATTTAGATAAAAAAGAGGGATGGGATGGGTGCATAACACCAAAGAAGCCATAGAACAAGAAGGGCTGATGTTTTTTCACTGAGTTGCACACACAAGCCAGAGTAGCCTTTAGTGTTATTAGCTGTAGTGCTTGGCAGGAGATGATAATAGCACAAATGTCTGACAGAAGGTGGAAGAGCTCCCTGTAGGATTTCCTGTTCCTTGGGCAGAGTGAGTCTTAGTACACTGCTATTCAGAGAGGAGTGGGGAGCTGCCAGTAGGAGGGCAAGAAGCCTGGTGGCCTTCTAGTTGTGCGGAGGAGAATTGTAAGTAGCCTTACGGCTCTCTCTGTCTAGTTGTTGTGGTGCACTTTTGCAGGGATTCATGGAAGAAAGCATTCCTCTCTGTAACTAATTTTCATCACATTTTATGGGATGACTTATGTTGTTACAGAGGAGTAAATAACGTGCCATTAGGAGATTGCAGTTGCTTCTTACTGACTGGTGCTTTTACACATATGGCAGGCAGGATATGCAGATGTTTGCCTCCCTACGTTGCATCGTTAAAGCAAAACATGTTAAAACAGAGTGTTTCTGAGATTACTCAGAATGACACTGAGAATCTCACATTTTTAAAAGCCCAGGTCATTTCTAACTACTATTGAATATTTGGTTTATTTCTAACTTGGGACAAGCTTGTACAAGACAGAAATATCTATGAAACAAAATATTTAAGATAGTCATTATAATGCTTAGCATGCCCTAGTATTTTGTATTAATGGATGCTGGACATGGACAATACTAAACTGGAGTAAACTTTTAGAAAGATTTTTAAATATTAAAATTTAGAAACTAAATTTAAACATTTAAATTTGAATTTTTAATTGGAGTAAATCCTTTTTTAATGATCCAGATTTCCCCTCCTGGGTTGTACATGTAAGGGAGAAACATCTCTCAGCCTAACCTTACATTTGGCAGTGTAGCAATATTTCATTCAGGACTAAGTCAGTGATCAATTCATCATAGCCAGATGACTTAAGCAGTATTCTGAACAGTATTATGCTAAAGGCCAAAGAAATTTGGGACAGATCCACATATGACACCTTCTTTCTGTTCATTTTGGAGGCCTTTAGTTTATGGCCTGTGCAAACTTCATGTTTTGAATTTGTAATAACTTATCTTGATTTCCAGTAGGACAATGTATGAATCAGAATTCCATAACTGAACACAATAATGTGCCACAGAGAGTTCTACCATTTCAAGTTTAAACACCTAGTCTTACGTGGGGCTACAAATGGATCTAGATCCAGTTTTTAATGCCATTATTCAGCCACTGCACGGACTATGCAGAATAAGGCTTAGAGCGCACAAGTGACAGCATAGACCTCAAAACATGCAAGCAGTGTATGAAAAGTGAGCACAATTACAGTTGGCAAAAGCGTCAGCAAGAATGTTGAAGTTTCATCCCAGCTATCCACTTCACTGAACCCCCCCCCAAAAAAACATGCACCAAATTTGAGGTGATACAGAGAGGAAGAAGACTTCTTTTCTTTGCACTTGAAGCAACCTGGGAGTCATTTGGTGCATATTTTGGTTTCATCTGTAGCCTTTCTTATCAACTGGTGTGCGCACAGGAGAATTTCCAGAGAATTGAACTACAAAAACAACAGGAAGGATGTGACCAGCATAGGATGCTGAGGGACAGGAAGGCAATCATCAGAGTTCAAAAGATCCAGAGACAACAATGACAACGTTAGAAGTGGCTGGTGAATCTGGTTCTGCCTGGGGGTTTCTAGTTCCGGTTGATAAGGATCTCTTAGTAGATCTCTGCTTGATTTATAGTACATCAGCAAGAATTTAGGCTTCTCAATTAGCAAAAATAACCACAAAAAGTCTTTTCTCAACAACATCCCCCTAAAGAAGGCTGCTAAAGTTTGGGTGCAAGGTTGGAGTCGGGTTTTATTGTATGTGGGTATATAAATACTGTGAGTTTTGGTATGTAAAATGCATAATTAGGGTAAGTGCAAGGACATTGGCACTTTGTTCCTTAAATTTAAAGGTGTGGTTTTCTCTTCTCCCACCTGCCCAATATTTTGTATCTGCATCTTAAGTAGGGCCTACCAGTCCAAAATAAGGCCTCATGAGTGTGAAATTCACCCAGCCCTGCTGTAAATAAATGATCAAATCAGAGTGAATTTTGAGTAGAGGTCTGTGATTGTTAAGTGGCATCAGATTAATATGACTTTTATGAGTGTAGCGATGCGGTAATCCCTAAAGCCAGGGAGGATACAATGCTGGAGTTGTAGTAGTTGTTGTTCGTAGTAGTAGTAGTATTTACTTATATCCCATATTTTCCTGAAACCCAAGAGTACACTGGTCTAATATATTGTTAATTAGTGTAAAATACAATAACATGATATTGGTGTTTCCTTCTTTTTTTCTAGTTGCTTTCCTGTCCAAGCCACAGGATCCTGTGACACCAAAGAAGGAAGGGAAAGGAAAGAAAAGGAGGAAGGGGAAAGGAAAAAAAAGAGACCCCTGCTTGCGAAAATACAAAGATTATTGTTTTCATGGAGAATGCAAATACATCAAAGCACTAAAAGCTCCATCTTGCATGTAAGTCGATCACAGAAGTTCTGTCTTAGTAATATTTCTGCAGATTAAAAAACAAAACAAATACATTCCTTTGCTCTTTTGCTTTATGCTAGTACTAGAATCATATCATCCTTCCTCACTTGCTCATGAAATGGAAATCCATTTATGTCAAAAGCTTCTTTCTAATTAAAAAATTGGGGTATGAGCACATGCTTGTGCTAGATAGGATGTGAAAGGGAGTGTTCAAGCATTTAAGTGGAAGGCAACAAAAATGCTGAATGTGCACAATTTGCTCAGTTATTTCTTGTATAGTAAGGTACATGGACTTTATAGTAAAAACTCATATATACCCTTTCAGAACTAACTCTTACTGATTGTTATATTACCACCCAGAAAGTCTGTGCTACTGGGCTGTAAAATTATAGTGAGGCAGTACTTGGTCCTCAGAGTAAATTTGAAAAACAAACAACTTAAAAAGTTCACCTGAGGATATGGCAATTGTGAGGAGTGAAGGAGAAGTTATCCCATACACTGTATTGTATTTAGCTGCTGGGAATATTGCCTCTGTCAGATGCCAAAAAACAAAACCTTGCAACATGGGTCACGGCACAAAGCATCATTCCTGAAATGAAAGCTTGGGCCAAGATCCTAGATCACACTAGTTAATACATAATGGGCGCTTCTCCCCACACTCTTAGGATGCTGTTCTAGTGCCAGAATGTCTCTCCACAGTCGTTTGGTGGCTGGGAGATGATGAGGGAGGTGGCCAGGCAGCGATGTCATCCAGAGGGCCTCCCAGGAGGTTGCTCCTGTCTTCCCACAGATGGTTGCTGAAGCACATCTGGATGCTTCTACACCCATGGTTCCCTAAATGTCTGTGGGAAGCACCCTGGCACCAGAACAGTAACTGTGGTGGGATGGTTGTGGATCACAGTGCTGAATACTCCTCTTTGCACTAATCATTAAAAAACATACACAGGTGTAATTTGCCATAGCCTTTGTGTATGTTACTAAGAGGATTCTGATCTTGATTTTCTTAAAATCAAAGTCAGTATTCTCAGGCCAGTTCAGCACAGGGGAAGGAGGTTGCTCTGGGAGTCTCTTTGGTTGAAGGGTGAGGTGTAAATGTCCTGAATAAATAAGGGAATCATGCAGCATTCCTGGTGATATTGGGCTGCAACCAGCATTTCTCGGTGTTTGCTGTGCTGATTAGGGCTGGTTGAATGTGTTATCCAACAACCACTGCATGGCTGTAGGGTTCGCACTTTGCTTTAGCAGATGGCTGCTGTGTGTTACCTGCAGCTGAGTCTTTTAGTATCCTCACCTGCCCAGCTCACTGCTAGAGTGGATCCATCGTGCATAATGTTGGACAGTTAGCTGAGGTTGGTTAGTTCTTGACTGAGAAGAGCGTGAGGCATTTGATGGATGGGAGCTGTTTCATCTCTCATCATCATCCTGTTTTCCCATTGGCTTCCTTTGTAATCTTTATAATCTTCCTTTATAATCTGAATATTGAAGCTCAAAGATGACATTGATGAGTAGAGTGTGCTGCTTTCAGCCAGGCCCTTTCTAAACATGAGACAGCTGATCTGGATGTTTGGAAAGAACCTTTTTCTCTCTGGGCCTTTGTTCATAGCGGATTCTGTAGCTCTCGGAGTCTGTTTACTTGAGTTCTTTTTTTACAGCACCATGTGCAAATGAGAGAATACGAGTAGTGGGTCCCATCACTTTTTATTTATCATGTAAGTAGCTAGCTAGAAATCTGAACAAGGCAAGCTTGGTTATTTTATTTAGAAAATATGCCTCTGTCGCAAAAGAAGATTGAAATTATTCCTATTGAAGAGGGCAGAAAACTGTGAGTCACGGAGTCAGTGTGGTGTAGTGGTCTGAGTGTTAGCCTATGACCCTGGAGACAAGGGTTTGATTTCTGTTTTTCCATAGAAACCCACTGGGTGGCCTTGGCTGTTTCACACATTCTCAGCCCCATAAAACCCTGTGATCAGTTCATCTTAGTTTCACCAAAAGTTGGAAAGAGTTTGAAGGCACACAATAACATGAAGTCAATTGCTGCAATTTCTCTTCTCTTTAAGAATGAAGTCTCTTAACTAAATGGATATGGACTAAATCTTATGGGTGTAAACCTTTGACTAACTAAGACTTTAACACCTCAGTTTTCATTGAAATCTGCACACTCATCTTCTCTCTGGGGGCAACAACTTGGCTTGGCTTATGTTACTATTTAAGGATCCATGTACGCTAATGATGCTAAATAAACTATGACTAATAAGAATACCAAATTACTTCTGCTCAAGGGAATCATGTCTCTTTTGAAGATAGACAGATTTTGACTTTGCAGTACACTGTTCAGACTTAGTCTGTTTGACACCTCAATGAATTTTCATCCGAACACTGATACATATAATTAACTTTTGAGTGCCTGTGACTCCATAGGCATTGCTAATTCTTGAATTAATGTCTGGGTATTGCAGATAACATTAAGATAGAATAAGTTTCTGTGTGAACTGGACTGGATGTGGACTGTGGACAATTAGGAAAATGTCATTGGGAGAGTGATTCAGAAGAGGCTTAGTAGACTGTGAGGAAGGGGATTTGTGTATCATATTTAAGGCCCTTTCACACTATATTGTTATAGAATCCCACTTTAAATGCTATTTCTGCATTCTGTGGATTCCTGGGAGGTCCTAACAGATGCTGACTAAGAATTCTAAATGCTTCTTCCTAAACTGTAAATCCCAGGATTCCATAGAATATTGTCATGGCAATTAAAGTGGAATGAGAAGAGCCCAAATGGCTATCACTATATTGTCTAGAATGAGCATTATGTCTTGTTTCTAATTCCACTTGTAACTTCTAGATGCCATCTGGGATACCATGGGGAGAGATGCCATGCCCTTAGTCTTCCAGTGGAAAAACGACCCCATAGTTACGACCACACAACTATACTGGCAGTCACAGCAGTTGTGCTCTCCTCCCTGTGTCTTATCATCATTGCTGCATTGCTGATGCTCAGGTAAGTTGTTTGGTGTGCAAGAAAGCTGAGATGTAGGTATGCCATAGTCTGGAATTGCAGGTCCCATGGAGAGACTGCAGTGTTGAAATGAGGCTAAGAAATACATTAAATAAATAAGAGTTGTAGCATTTTTAAAAACTTTAGCCTGTGCGTTTTTCTGAGCAGGTCAGAGTGGCAGATATCAGGTTCTAGACAGCTTCTTCTCCAAGGCACTGCCAGGACCAGACCTCCTTCATTTCAGTATTAAAACTGTGACACATTTTAACACTATGGGCAAGGAACAGAACTTGACAGATCTCTTTCCAAGACCACTCAGAAAGTAACACATTAAGATCTGTACAAAGCCCAACTCCATTCTTCTGCTCATTGTCCTTCACTTGCTTTCATTGGGCCTTTGTGTGAGGTGGATTAAGTCCTTGTGGCATTTGATCTGTTGTCAACTTTTCTAATGAGTCCTGCTTTGGTATTGCCAGTTGGACTAGATGGCTTTTGAAAGCTCTTCCTGTTCAATGACTCTGTAAGTAGTGTACCAACCCTTCTGTGGTCTTGAGCATACTGCTGAGGTGGCTTGGGCTGGAAACAAACAGATGAAGGACAGAAGTCTAGTTTTAGTCCAGAGTCTCTCATATCTTGTGACTGGTTCCATGCCTAGAATTACAGGATTCTCAGTTTCTCATAACAGAAGGAAGCAGTAATTTACCTCTTTGCCTAAGGATAGTGTGGTAACAATGTGACCATTTTCTGTTCAGGGTTCAGATTGTTCTTCATCTTGGACCTTCTTCTTTTTGGGTTTTCCAGATGCCACAAACAAGGTGTATATGATGTTGAGAGTGAAGAAAAAGTGAAACTGGGCAGCACAGGCAGCCACTGAGACATCCTGACATTGCAAGGTAACCCTGCAAGCACATGGCCTGTGAGCTGGCTAGAACAGATTACAATGGTGTCTGTTCTTTCCGTGCCCTGAAGCAAAGTCTTTCTTTTAAGGCCAAGATAAATTTGGAGATGCTTGTATTATTGAAGGGACTGGAGTTCTTATCTGTCTCTGCATTGCGTCACTGGTCCCCTCACTAGCCGTAACAGATTTATTGTGGATTTTAGAGACCACCCTCCAGATGGTGTGATCTCCCAGTGCCCCTATTTATCCAGCTTCTTTACCAAGACTCTCTCTGTTGTTGCAAATGTCTTCTCTGCTGCATCTATGTCCACTTTTTCATCCTTCTGTGCAGAAAGTTATTTGTTTGTTTGACTGTTTACTTAATTTATATCCCGCCTTTCTCCCAAATGGGATCCAAGGCAGCTTAGTAGTACCTAAAAAGATACCACTGAAAACATTATTTACAAAAGTTAAAAAGAGATTAAATGTCACAGTTATTACAACATACTTCAAAATTGTAAAAACACTTAAAATGTGTTTAAAGCATATTTTCAATAATAGATACAAGATAAAAAGGTTAAAACAGCACATCACTTACACAGACGCTACCATCCCATAATTAAAATTCAAGATTCAGGCACCTGCCTAAATAAAAATTTCTTCACCTGCCATGGAAGGGAGTTCCATGGTCTGGAGCAGCCAAATAAAAGGCTCTATTCCAAATCTTCACCAACCACAGCAACAAAGGTGCTAGACTGAGAGAAGGCCCTCACCTGCAGATCTTAAGAATCCTATAAGGAGGTACAGCTTTAAAGGCCTAAGCAGCACTTTGAATTCTGCTTGGAAACAGACTGGTAGCCAATGCAGCTTTTTAAACTAAAGAGTCCAAACAGGATGTACAGTCAGCCCTCCACATTTGCAGGTTTGATTTTCATGGATTTGGTTATTTGTGAGCTTCTCCAACTCCTGCCCTTCTGAAGTGCTTTTTCCCAGGGGTATTTTCCTTCTTGGTTGCTTTGGTCAGGGCATGCAGCCCAATTTCTCGGCCCCACAAACCCTCTCCCAAGAGACAGGAAGCATAGGGCCAGCAGGCCAACCCAAACTCCTTTCCCTCTCTTTTCCCTGACCTGCTTTGGACTGTGGGTGCCCCATGCCTTAGCCCCTTCCCATAGATTCACACACACTTCGATATTTGTGATTTTTCCATTTTTGCTCCTAACCCTAGGGAATGTGGCGGGCTGACTGTAGTAAAAGACACATGTTACTGTATCCTGTACTGTAGCCAGATTCTCAAGGAACAGGTGCAGCTGGTGCACTAGCTTCAACTGTGCAGATACACTCCTGGTCACAACCAAAACATGGGCATCCAGGCTCAGATTTGAGTCCAGGAGCACATCCGAGCTGTGAACCTGATATTTTGGGGGAACATAACTCCATCCAGTACAGAGTGAATTCTTGTTCCGTGATCAGCCCTTCAACTGACCAGGAGCACCTCTGTCTTACCTGGATTAAGTTTCAACTTGTTCATCCTCATCCAGTCTGTTACTGACAGCAGACATTGGTTTAGTGCAGAAACTGCTACCTTGGAATCAGATGGAAAGGAGAGATAGAGTTGTGTGTCATCAGCATATTGACACCGAACCCCAAAACTCAGGATGTTCTCTCACTGCAGTTTCATATAGATGTTAAACAGCATGGGAGACAGAACTGAACACTGAAGGATAGTAGAAGATAGTGGCCAGTGTGTTGAGTAGGCATTTCCCCACACCGCCTTCTCAGTTCTCCCCTCCAAGAAAGACTGGAATCACTGTAAAACAATGCCCCCAAGCCACATCTCAGAGAGGCAACTCAGAAGAATACCATGGGTGAAAGCCATGGAGAGGTCCAGCAGAACCAACAAGGACACACTTTTTCTGCCCAGTCCCCTATGTAGATAATCGGCCAAGGTGACCAAAGCTGTCTCTGTCCCATAACCAGGCCCGAAGCCAAATTGAAATGGATCTAGATAATCCATTTTTTCAAGGAACACCAGGAGCTGGGAGGCCACCACATGTTCCAGTACCTTGAAATGTGATTTCTTCTTCTGAGTCACATTTCCTTTTTCAGTATTGCTTTGGGAAAATATTTTTCACCCTTTGTGCCTTCCCTGGAGACTGGAACTTCCTATCCTGAATCAGATTCCTTCAGAAGCTGCTGACCTTAGTGGTGGTGTCTTTGGGAAATAGATGTTCATCTCTCCCCACATCTAGTATGTTATTTTAGTATGGACTTGGGTGTAGATGATGAACTATGAACAGGAGAATTCTCCAAACCTATCTTTTAAAATATTTCCTTAATTGAGATAAATTCTTCAGGATGAGTATATATATGTATCATGTATACTAAGAAGACATGTAGGGAGTTAACAAGTAGCGACACTTGGCCAAATGCTCTTGGATTCCATAAGAATGTGCCATTTTAGACCTTCAGCCATCTATTCTGCTTGAGTCTTAGAGTGGCTCAGACTAACAGTAGAGCAAGGAAAGAATGCTTTCCAAACGGGCTGAATTGGAAGCTTTTTTAAAATTGAATTCTGTATGAGGTATTGTGTAGTGAATATTTACTTTTGACATGAACTATCCTTTCATTTCATTTCAGGATTCAGCAGTGAAAAAGCTCTACTTCAACAATGCAGTAGATAAAACTCTTTTTCTAGGATACATTTCAAAGTCAAAAGGGAGTTTATGTAAGTGGAAGGAAGTGCTCTTCAAGAGGATTGTGTCAGTTATTTGCTTTGTTGAAGAAGCAATTTGCCCTCTCCAAATTGGAAAAATTTTCCAAGAGAATGAGAGAGAGACATTTCTCTGCAAAGGGCGTGTCCCTCGTGGAGCCACAGCACAAGAGGAAAAGCCGGACTTGTCTTGGTACCATTTGAAAGTGATGTCTTCACAAGTGAGCAAACAGCAAACCTGCAAACTGGATTCTTCAGGCACCTACTGAGGATATAACTGTGAAAGACTTATGCTCCGCTGAAAAAAATCTAATTTTGAACTTAATTAAATGGGGAAATATTTAACAAGATATTTCATTTTAAATTATATATTTATTTTAGATACATTGTATATATTATTTATTTAGGGCTTGATCCTGTCCTGAAGTCAAAGAGAGAGACAGGAGGATTGTGCAGTGTAACACTCTAATAAATAACCCTTTGTTATACTTGCTGTTACTTGAATACTAATTTTAGGATGAATGGATTAAAATAGCTGAAAAGCAAGAATTGCTAATGACACATCCTTATAATATCTTATGTTTGTGTAGAAACATATACTTTATGGGCACTATTCTGGACTGTTTCTCAGAGTAAACCTGTCACAGCTGGGGATAAGATTTGATTTTGCATAGAGGTTCTCATGAACCAATTTGGTGGGCTGGTTGCAAACCAAATAATGTTTCTTCTAGTTTAAGTTGAATCATGCAAGTTACGTATCCTTTATTTATAATTTTATTTATTTATTTATTTATTATTTATAATTTTGTTAGTATGCTTGGGAAAACATCAACAACTACTGTTGCTGAATTTTAAGCACCATTTCTGCTATGGTGGCAAACCTAGATTTGCTCCAAACTGCTCTGACTTGCAGATGGGGTTAACATGAAGGAATATTTCTTCCGATGAACAAAATTAATTCCTCAAAATGGAAACAGAGATATCAAGGAAAAGTGTTCTGGTCTAGTCCTTTTCATGAACTGCTTGTTTTATGTTTTGAGGGGTAACAAGATGTACATACACATTCAAAACTGAGTCCCTAGAGGCAGCTTTACAAGCTAAGTGAGAAACAGACCTTTATCTTGTGTAACACAAATATTATTGCTTACCTCAAATTTCTGGGATAGGAGATGACTCCCAATAAATGAATGCAGTTTTTTTTTTCTTGAAGGGGAAGGGCAAGTCAGAAGGGCGTAGATAACAAACACTTAGCTGAGATTCTGTTTTGAACAGTTCTCAAATGGTTTGACTTCTTATAAAATCATACTTGTTGACTTTAATCATTGGTCATTCTCCCTAGAGCAATGGCATTCTGCAGTGAGGAACTGTTGGCAGCCTGTGCATGCCAGATTTGGGGTGGGGACCCAGAACATCAGTGGGATGACTGTAGAGGAACCACCAGCCCCCTTGGGAATCACTCCCAGGCTGAAAAACAGGATTTGGGCCTCTTTAATAGCCTGGCTGGAAAAGTTGACTCTGGTGATGCCAGAAGAGTTATAGTCTACTCCTGAAATAACCACTCTGTCAGTACCTCCCTTTGCTTTCTTCCTCCACCCTGTTGAGCTATACTGTTGGTTTAATTATCTATTTGAGATACAAAGCATGATTAAAAACATTTCTAAAACCACTTTTAAAAAAACAAAGGTCAAATGGAATAATAAAAATTCACCTTTGCCTTGGAAGCTCAGCAAGGTTAAAGGAAGACTACATTTTCTTAGGAAGGAATTCCACAATCGATGTACTGATGAAAACTTGCACGTGTTGTGTGTTCATCAACCTTGCCTATTGAGAGATAAGACATACAGCAGGATGCTAGCTGAGGATCTGTAATTTTAGGCTGGCTCACGTGGGAGGAGGCAGTCTTTTCAGGTAACTTAGCTCAAACTGTTTAGGGCTTTGTGAGTCAACACTAGCAAGTTAATTGGAGCTCTGAAACTAGAAGCCAGTACAGTTGGTGATGTGTCAGAGGACAAGAAATATTCCACATGCTGAGTATGCAAGGAAGGATTGAACACTGTATTTTCCCAGGGACAGAAGGATGCATTTTAAGTGCTAGAAAAGCATGTTTCTCTATAACTGAAAGACAGCTGCATTCTCTACATCATGCATGTGTTGCTCTCCACTGGGCTTCTACATAAACCTCATTAGAAAAAGTCAACCCCACATTTGAGGAACATGAATGGCATGTGGGGGAATAGGATTGCCCCAGAGGATGCATTCTGGTCATCAACCCAGAGCCTCTTCAAAAGTGAGAGAAGGTTCCTTCCCTTTCTTTTAAGTCATGCATCTCCATTTGATTGACTGCTGACAATGTGTTATTAGTCATTGGATCCTGCTTAATAGAGCCTCCCAACAATGCACTAAAGCCTCTGCGTGCAAGGCAGAAGGTCTGGTGCTGAATTCCCTTTTCCTGGGAGTCTGGAACTCCATTGATAATTATGTGTAAAAGAAGGGCTCATATAGCAAACCTATTGGCATCCCTTCCTGGGAGACAAATATGCCTGTTGGTTGAACCCCCGTTAGCAGAGTTGGACTGAAAACACACTGCACCAAGTGTTGTGACTGAGTTTGGAAAGTGCTTTTGTACTTCAGGTTAGAATAATCTTACTGCAGTTGTTGCCACCTTTGCTCACCTGGGGAACCCTGAAAAATACTACACCAGGAGGGTGGTTCACCTGGATGAGTCTGCAAGAGACTTTTCCCACAAGCTGGCCAAGCCAGTCTGCCTGCCAGTCTACTGTGGGCCAAAAACACAACCTAGGATCTGTCAATTCCCAGGCAAACTCAGTATGCTTGTTGACATTGCAGCTTTGGACAACTCTCTCTCTCTGTTTACAGGATGATGAGGCTACTGGGTTACCAAATCCCATCATAGTGGCTGGCAATATGGCATCCGAGTTCTTCAGGATAGTGAGCAAGCAGTTTCTGATGCTCAGATTTCCTTCCTCCCTGCTCCTCCATCCATCCTGGGACATTAACTCCTGCTCCCTTAGCAGCGGCTCCACATTCCTTGATTAATGGCTTGGTGACATCACTCTTTGAGCCAATGGCAAGTCCCTATGAAGCTATCTGGCATTTTATGTTAATGTCAGCTGTGGGTGGTTAACAAAGAGGACTGGCTCTCAAGATTAGTAAAAGGATATAAAGCCTTCCCCTGTTTCAAACTCTTAAAACATGACAATGGTCAAAGTGTTTAGAAGCCAAGGCTTTTTCATTAATTAGCCTGTGGGAAAGTAAGATAATGATCTCAGTTCACCAACCAGCTGTACTGAATCCACAGCACTGTTCTCTCATCAGTACTGACAATGTCAGCAGAGAGCGAAGCAGGCTTTTTCTGTCCATCCTCTACAATACAGAGTCCACATGAAAAACAGGAGGACTGTTTCAAACAAGCATGTTAGTTACAACCATTTCCTCAACAGACAGTGTCAAACAAGCTGGAACTCTGTAAATGGTCAGATTCCTGCACAGAATCAATGTGAGCGGCAACCGCTACTGTGCACCTTCAGGTCAACTCTAACTTACGGTAACTCTGTCACAGAGGGTTCTTGGCAAGATTCCTTCAAAGGAGGTTTGGCATTGCCTTACTCTTAGGCCATTTCTGCACTAGACTGTTATAGTGCTATTATTCCACTCTCAACATCTTATGGAATCCTGAGGCCCCTCCCTAAACTGCAAACCCCAGGTTTCCATAGGATGTTGAAAGTGGAATAACAGCACTACAACAGTCTAGTGCGGAAAGGGCCATAGAGTGAAAGAGCATGACTTGCCAAGGGTCACCCAGTGGGTTCCCATTGTTCAGTGGAACCATGCCCTCCCAGAGTCCTAGTCCAACTCTCAGATCACCAGACCACACTGGCTTTATACCAAGGCAAAACATTAGCACAAGTACTTGGAACAGACTACGGCTCTCTGCTGGTCAGGCCAAAATGCTCAGGATGACACTGGGTCACAAAATCAAATCAATAGGGCCTTGCAAATAAATCTTGGGGAAGACATGAATCTGAGTTAACTTCAGAGGTATTCTAGCTTCCAAATCTGAGGAAATTTAAGTGTGCAGCGGTTCAGGACAAAGCAGCCTAGTTTAGCAAGGAGGGGAAGATGTGGCCAGAGAGACTCACTAGAGGTTAAACAGCTTGCATCAGGACAGGGCAGCACCACATGCTATCTAAAAAAGAAAAGGTCTCTTGTCAAGGCAGTGTTTTCCCTCTCAAATTCCTAAATTCCTCCCCTTAGCCTAGGTCCTGAAGGAGAGAGGGCAGATTCAGAGGCCATTTCCACACTACATTGTTCTAGTGCTATTATTCCACTTTCCACATCCTGTGGAATTCTGGGGTTTGCAGTTTACTGAGGCCAAAGAGCTCTCTGGCTGAGAACTCTAAAGGTCCCTCCCTAAACTGCAAACCCCAGGTCCACAGGAGGTAAAAAGGAATAATAGCACTAAAACAGCGTAGGGTGGAAATGACCAGAGATCTAGGAGCTCAAGTTGTGAAAGAATATGAAGTCATAGGCTTCATCAAGAAGTTAAAAATTAACAAATCACTGATCTGGATTGGGGCTGTTTTTAAATTAAATTAATTGTAAATTAACTCTTTTAACATTTCATTTGTTATTTTGCCATTGCTTAAATGGTAGTCAGATTGTTTCCGGCGTCAGTTGGGTATTACTGTTATTTTAATGCAATACATTCTATATTCTTTTGTTTTGTAAAAAAAACAAACATGTACTAGCAAGCAGGTAAAATCAATATTGACCTGCCAATGCTGAGTCCCTCCACCCTAAAAATAGTTCTGGGGGCCCTGACAGGAAGTATAATGCACAGAGGAAGATGGATTTTGCTCACTGACAATTCTAATGTGCAATCTGGAATAAGAATCTCATCAGTACTCTCCAAATATAACACTGATGAGGAAAGACTGTGTGAGGTCACTGAAGCTATTGCACTCCTTTGTTTGCTTGCTAAATTTACCTGTTAGTGAGTAGACCACTGAGAGTCAGTGTTTTATAGCAGTTTGACCATCGGACTCCAAACCTGAAGACCAAGGTTCTATTTCCCGCTTGGCCGTCAAAGCCCACTGGGTGATTTTGGGCCCCACCACACACTCTCAGCCCCAGAAAACCTTGTGATAGGTTCTCCTTAGGGTCTCCACAAGTCAGAAATGGCTTCAAGGCACACAACAACAACAACAACAACAGATCACTGAAAGAGCAGTGGCAAGGTTTGTTTTGTTTTGCTATCATCAAAACTTGCTTACTTTCACACTCTTTTAATTTCCCATCCTTTTAGCTTGGTGACTAGCCCAGCTTGATCTTCTGTTTCCCTCTCTTCCTTTCTCAGTCCAGTTTCTCTGTCTCTCTCTGCTCTCTCTCTCTTTCTCATGTTTGTTTGTTTTCACAAACATAGAATCATAGAGTCACAGAATCATAGACTGCAGGAGCATCATGGGCCATCTGGTCCTACCCCTGCTCAGTGCAGGGATCTCCAGTAGGTAGCTGTCCAGCCTCTTTTTGAAGACATCCAGAGAAGGAGACCTCATCATTTTACTAGGCAATTGATTCCATTGTTGAACCAGTCTTACAGTCAAGAAGCTCTGTTTTATGTTCAGTTGAAACCTACTCTCTTGTCACTTCAGACCATTAGACCTGGTCCTACCTTCTGGGGCAGCAGAGAGCAGGCCTTCCCCTTCCTCTCTGTGACAGCCCTTGAGGTACTTAAATATTGCAGTCACGTCACCTCTCATCAAGCTGAACATGCCCAGCTGCTGCATCCTTTCCTTGTATGTTTTGTTCTCCATACCTCTTATCATCTTAGCTGCACTTCTAAAAACCTGCTCCACCTTGTCTATATTCTTCTGAAAATACTCCAGATAAGGTCTGACCATGCAGAATGCAGTGGGACTATTCCCTCAAAACTATCCTTCTATTAATGCAGGTTAAAATAGCATTCACGTATTTTGCTGCAGCATCACACTACTGGTTCATATTCAACTTATGATGAACAATAATCCTAAGGTCTTTTTTGCATGTAGAACTGCTGAGCCATGTATCCCCCATCCTATACCTGTGCATTTGGTTTTTGTGGCCTAAATGAAGAATTTTATATTTGTCTCTATTGAATTTCATATTATTAATTTCTGCCCAATTCTCTAGTTTATCTAGTTTTTTAAAAATTCTTTTTCTGCCTTCCAACATGTCACCACCCCTCTCAGTTGTGTGTCATCTGCAAATTTAATAAGGATTTCTGCCACCTTGTAATCACTCTTCCTTGTAATTGCGATTTCCACACCAAACTTTACAGTGCTACTATTCTACTTGCAACATCCTGTGGAATCCTGGGGTTTGCAGTTTAGGAAGAGGCATTTAGAATTCTCAGCCAGAGAGCTCTTGGGCTTCAGCAATCTATGATGTAGGAACAGATCCCAGGGCTGCTATCTGCCTTCAGTGTAGGCAGCAAATGAGAAGTGGTAAATTGGCAGGGCTTTAGAGCACTGATAATCTGTCCCAACAGCTTAAGAGGCAATACTAAGTGGTCTTGCTCAGGACAGAGACAGAAATGCTACGATAGTCAGACAAAAAGTGCTGAATCATCTGGCAGAAGCAGCTCTTGGCCCCTGTCCCTACCACAAGCCTTTAGCAGGCACCAATGTAAGAGATGAGCTGGAGGAAGTATGAGACCATGAAACAGACATTTCAGTGCCACTCTAGATCACCAAAAATCTTAAGTGGGATAAGGAAGATCTCACTATCTGCACTAGCGGCAAATCAATGTCAGGTAAATCTCCTTTCTTATACTGTGCCATTGAATCCCATTATTTGGTTCGCTGGCAAAACAAAGCAAAAGTACCCTCTCCTCAAGTAAGCTGTTCTTTTATTCTTCTTTCACTGCTATCTCAGAACAATGTAATGTATCAAGAGTAGATAGGAGCAGGCCCACTTCATATTACTGTGTGCAGACTGGCATTGAAGATTTTTCTGGAACAAAATGGAGCAAAGAAATGAAACAAAGCAATGTAAAAAAAGTGGGGGTGGGGAGCAAAAATGCCAAGAAAGCTATTGGGCTTCCTGTACTCTGTTAAAAAAAAAAGCACCCACCTTTTTAAAAAACAAAAACAAAAACTTTACATCTTTTCACACAACAGCAGCCCACATGTTTTCCATCATAACTGATAATCTAACAATGCCTCTGTGACTTCCCTGCTGCTTTGACCCCCAGTTCAGGAATTATAGTCCTAAAAAAATCATATGTGTCACATCTTATTTTTAAAGGAATTTTTATTTATTTTCAAAATGCACATCTGACTAGTGTCAGGTGTACATTTTAGAGCCCATATAACACTGGTCCTGCAAGAACTGCATTGGTTTCCAATATGTTTCTGAGCTCAATTGAAGGCGCTGGTGTTGCCTACAAAGCCCTAAACAACTTGGGGCCAAGATATTTGAAAGAGTGCCTCCTTCCATATGAGCCCGACAGAAATTTGAGATCTTCAGAGGAGATCCTGTCATGTGTCCCAACGCTTCATGAAGTTGGGATAGTGGATACACATAACAGAACTTTCTCTGTAGCCGTGCCTTGACTGTAAAACTCCCTACCCAAGGAAGTTAGGCCGGCCTCATCTTTTTTAAGCTTCTGGTAGGCAGCCAAAACAGTGCCGTTCCATATGGCATTCAGTGTTTGAAATTCCTGTTTTAACTGTTTTAAAACTGGATTCTAAGATTGTTTTTAGACTTCGGAGTTTTAAGAGAGTATTTTAAATGTGTTTTAAAAATGTTTTTAAATTTTTATTGTTTCAATTGGTTTTTATTTGTTCATTGCCTCAGGAGCCCTCGTCGGCTGTGCTGTGATACAGAAATACTTCAAATAAACAGTTTTTGTTTTTTTACTGATCTGGAGATCCTTTATTAAAAACGTTTTCTTATTGTACAGAAAAAACCCCCATCAATGCTACATAATAATACATAGAACTACAAACACATAATAATGCAATGCAAATAAGAATAACAATAGCCATGCAAATAAGAAAAAACCCATAAAAAAACAAAACTACATGCATCTAACAAGACAATGTAAGAAATAGCTGATGAGACTCATAAAACAATTTAGCACAGGATCGGCTGAAGCATTAAATGTTTATTTAAAATACCTCTCTGCAGAAGCGGGTGCTCCCTAGAGAGGAGGACACCCCCACTATGGAATACCTCATATTTTATCCCCATGCCCGATGCAGGTTTCCCTCCCCCTTGGATCCAATTGGACAGGACTCCAAAAGTTACAGCCTATCAGAATTGCCTAAGAAGTTACATTCCCCCTTCCCCATATTTACAGTATGAGTGATCACACACTTGATCATGCATTTCCCTCGTGCATCATGTTACATCCTAGGTGTCTTTATCAGTAGTTTCACAGTGTTCTGGTATGTCCCCATAAATCAGTTTACTCCTTCACAAATGGTGACCTTGTCTTGCCCTCCTTATCGAGGCCTTTCCTTCCCCTCCTTACCAATTACTTTCAAGGTCCTTTTTGGGAGGCCCTATCATCTCTAAAAATCTTCCTTGTTAGACTTTATTTTATTACTGGGGCTCAAATATAAAATATACTAGAATATATGTGTAAATGTGTCTAAAATGTGTTATGCTTATAAGCTAATACATATACGTGAGTAATACATGTGAATAATACTGCAGAAACTAAAATATATTTTATTTCTCTCAGACAATAAACAAAATAAATGACCACAAATAACCAAAAATTGCTTCCCACCCTTGTTGCATACAGCTCTTAGTAAATACTTGCATTTAACTATTAAATCTTTAGGAGAAATCTAAATTAACTTCGTCGCCAATAAACCTTGTAATCTTATCCCTATAACTGAAGGGGATGGATGAACCAATAAATTAGAATGCTGGGATTGACAGTAAGGGAAAGTGCTGACTTCCCTTCTTGCAAGGCTGCAGGCTTTTGGGATAATTGGTGTGAATTGTTCGCCCTTCAGTAAGTGAAAGTGCTAATTGCTTACGCGTGTGTTAGCTCTCTGCGGCCAGCAGGTGCAACCTTGAAGGATGTTTTGCAAAAGGCTTGCTTTGTACTTTTATCTAAGAATGGCTGGGAGAATTTCGGGAGGATCGGTGGAATGTATGAACCGGCCATGAGTTATAACTTGTATCATCTTCTAACTAACTCTTTGTTCTCTTCTGTACACGTGTGTGCTAAGTTAATGATGTAATGGAAAGTTAACCAAAGATCTTTGTTCTTCTGTGATGGGATGGCTAGATGAATGATTGATTACTGACATGGAAGACCAAAGGTATATAGTGATGCTGCCTTAATTAATCGGGGCGACAGTCCTGGAAACAGCTGTCGTCCTTGCGCAAGTGATTGGTAAAATAAAAGGCTTTTTTTGATTTTTCCCTGGAAACCTGGTCTTCGTCTCTTTTTCGGCCACAACATAACTCAAAGAATAATAATAAGAATAATAAGAATAAAAAGTAAATAAAAATAATAATTATGAATAATATACAATTACTACTGTAATTCTATTATTTTGAGTTGAATTAATTCTAAACATTGGTATCATAGCCTTATAACCTAAACATTAACACCATAATATTTAAAATAGAAAGTAACAATGGTAAAGAATAGTAAATGGAGTAACGGTTAATTCTTGTAGAACATTGATAAGTCTTAAACATTATTACTAAAACCATATATTGTAGATATAAAAAAATCAAAATAGCAACAAACAGGGTCATCGTCTATTAAATAAATAAATAAATAAATAAATACAATATTAAAAAAGAAAAGGCTGAATAATAATTACAGCAATTTTTGGTTCTCTATGGAACAAAATAAAACAGTAGATAAACCATAATAAATTACAGGCTTTTAAACAATTACAGAACAGTCTATTTGGGCCCAAAAACTTTACCCAGAGCTGCAAGTTCCCTTTCAGGCAGGCAGGCAGGCAAGCGAGCTAGCCAGCCAGTGAACCCTTCAGCCAGCAAACAGGTTGGTCTAACCGTGTTCATGCCTGCAGGACAGGCTAGCATTGTTGTTTAATCGCATAGCTCACTATTTTCAGGCACCATTAATTTTATTGCCTCAAAGGCGCTATGTGGAAAGGGGATCCTGCCTGCTGGGCACTCAGCAGTTTCTGCTAGGGTGTGTGCATGGGCATCTCCCCAGAAGCATGCTTTTGTGGGTGAGGGGTATTGGCCGCAAGTAGCAAGGTCAGAGTATATCTCTCTGTCCAAGTTTCCTCTGAACCCAAGTTCATCAGCTGCTGTCTATAGTTGTCTGGGTCATCTATTTTGGACTCCAGTTTAATTTCAACCCCAAGTTCGTCTTTAATGCGCTGAAGGCACACACCTTTGTATCATTCTGTGTCCATATTTTTCTGGTAACAGTGAAGACACCGATTTGCTGCAATTAAGGGAATAATAATTTTTTAAAATGGGGACTGTGTTCATACCAATAGTTACTTAAGAAACACATTTAAGTACTTAATGTGCCTCAGTTTTTGTACAGTTGATTGATTTAAACACAGCTGAGAGGTTTATGACTGCCTAGAATCACTTTGGTGTTCTCAGGAGGCACACTGCTGGTACAAATAATTACATCACTATCTGTCTGACCTGTCCTAAACCTGTTCTAGAAAATTGGATCAGCTATTATCATTTAGGAAGCATTTCTCTGTGGCAGCCCCATGTTACAATAATGTCTGAACTTGGCATTAAAGAAGAGTGAAAGTAACTAATGAGGGAGAAAACAGTATCTTTAGAATCCATGCAAGGTTTCAAGAAGTCATGACCAGAATGATGGCTCCCTCTCACACATACAGGACCATGGAAACACATTATGAGTGTCTTTTGCATTGTACAGGGATAGCACTATCATTCCTATGAAATTCTCACTCATGTAGTTTGTTGTTGTAGTTAGAGGCCTTCAAGTCATTTTGACTCATGGAGACTCTAAGGCAGTGGTTCTCAACCTGTGGGTCCCCAGATGTTCGTGGACTTCAGCTCCCAGAAGCCCCAGCTACTATGGTCAATGCTCAGGGCTTCTGAGAGCTGAAGTCCACAAACATCTGGGGACCCACAGGTTGAGAACCACTGCTCTAAGGTCATTCTGCACTAGACTGTTATAGCGCTATGATTCTACTTTCAACCTCCTATGGAATCCTGGGGTTTGCAGTTCAGGGAGGGACCGGCTGGCCCCTCCCTAAACTGCAAACCCCAGGATTCCATAGGAGATTGAAAGTGGAATCATAGCGCTATAACAGTCTAGTGCGGAAATGGCCTAAGTCAAACCCATCACTGGGTTTTCTGGGTCTGAGAGTGTGTGATGCACCCAAGGCCACCCAGTGGGTTTCCATAGCTGAACAGAAAATCAAACCCTGATCATAATCCAACACTCAAACCACTACACTACAGTGGCTCTGTATATGTGGTTTAGGGAGGGGTATTTAGAAGTTTCAGCCAGAGAGTCCTCTAGTATCTTGCCAAACTACAAACACCAATAAAACATATTAAACAGCTTAACACAGTAAGGCAAGACTGTTTAAACTTATCCAACTAACTTTCAAACATAATACTACAAGCTCTGGCTGGTAATGCTTCTTATATGTTTAAAATTGTATTTAAAAACGATTAAGAGTCTAAAAAATATTTTTTAAAACATACGTTTGGAATTCCTAGAGTATATCTTGAATGGTGGGTCAACACGTGAAGGGTTTTCTCCCTGTCTTCTGCTCTTGAATGAGAGAAGGGGGATTCCCAAATCCTATCACCTGCTACCATCCATTAATTGCTCCCTGAAATTCAGTTACATAAATAGGAAATCACTGAGGAGTTTACTGCGTCCTTTTTCCAACCCTGACTTTGCAGAGACTTTTCCTCTCCCTCTCTCATGAGAGAAGGGAATCGTGCACACACACCGAGCAAAGGGGCATGGAGAAAGAGTGCAGGGGAAAATGTTGAAAGCAAGTTTTCATTCTAAGCAAGCAATCTCATATTAGCAAGGATCTCTTGTATATGAAGGCACCTGTCTTCAGGAAGAGGTACAAAAACTGTGTTAAATCATATTCAGCCTGGCTTAGAAATAAAACACATCTTATCGCAGTTAGCTAAAACATTCCTGTTCAATTTACAGTACAGATGGTACTCTGGGTCTTCAGCTACGCATGGGAAGTTGCAAGTTTGTCCCCCCTTGTCAAGCCTATGACCCAGCTTCCCTCTGGAGAGTGAAACAGACAGCACCTCTGCCACCCCTCCATCATTCCTCCGTCTTTCAGAGTCTCTCCATCTTGTGCTCTCAGGTAGAGGATGAGGACTTCCAAATTCAACTCCTCTCCAAAATTCAGTGACTTAAAAGGGAAGTCACTCGCATGCCAAAAAGTAAGATGGTGAACAACTGTGGCTTAAAGATTAGCATTTGCATGGGATCGGGGTTGTGCTTTGGTGGCCAAGGGGCAATACAATACTTAGGAAATGTCTACGTAATATTAATATAGTAAGTACAGCAACAGTAACATGGAAATGGTCAATAATCTCGGTTAGGTAGGCACAGCACAGCCTTCAAGATAAAAGCTTGGAAGGGTCCTTTAAAAAATGTAATTCAGAGTGGTGGACCTGTAAGATAGCAAGGAAATTTTGGAAGGAAATTCATGATGAAATTCAAAGAATTTATGGTTTTAAGTTTGAAATGAAGCCAGAGTTTTATTTGTTAAATATGTTAGGGCAGCGTAGACAAATAAGATATCATCAAAAGATATTGTTATATATGATAACCGCTGCAGGATTGACATATGCGCAATATTGGAAAAGAAGAGAATATGTAGATATAAAAGAATGGAAATTTAAGGTAATGGATATGATAGAAACAGAAAAATTAACATGTTTGTTGAGAAATAAGTCTATACAGAATTTCGAAAGAGAATGGAAAGAAGTACTGAACTGGATAAAGAAATAATATAGAAATAAGAAGAAAGTAATAATGAAACTGAAGTGAAGCAATATTGTATAAGATAAGTAAGAAGCAGCAATGGCTCAAAGTAAAATGTAACAAATAATGTAAGACTATTGTTATGTTTAAATATGTAGTTTAAATATGTATGTACAAGGATAAATAAGCAGATTAAATTGAGAAAAAGACGGAAGTGGGGAAGGGGGGTATTTTTTTAGTTCTAATGTAAACTTCAATAAAAATAATAATAAAAAATAAAAATAAAATGATAATTAATTCTTGGTTTTCATTACTCTTTTTGGGAAGTAATCCACTGCTGTTCAAAACAATGGTGGAGAAAGGAACCTGGCGCATTACTTATTGCGCTGTTTGTTGATGTGTTGTTACTTTCTATTACTTAAAATAAAATTAGAATTGCTTGAGAGAATTAAAAAAAAAAACCTAACAAAAATGCCTCTAAAATGCCTTAAGAGGCCCTTAAAAGTAATTTATGGAAGTAACTAGAAAATGAAACTTGCCATACCAAAAATAAGTTGTGTTCCTACTCAATTAATTACTTTTGAACAGTAACTTCACTGTGTACTCATTGCACATATTTGCAGTAACTTAATTTGTGTATCTCATTACTTCCAATGACTGCTCCAGGTGTTGTAGAACTACAAACTCCCTTTACCTTTAGCCAGCATAGCTACAGATGAGAAGTGTGGGGTGTGGCAATCCACCACTTTGATCTCTCATATCCTCCCCCAGCCACCCAAATTGCTTGCTTCTTCCTGCTCAGTGAAGAAAGGAGAGGTGGTAGCAGCAGCAGATGTTTTGCTAACTCCCTGGACCATTTAACTTACTACTGTTCTCATGCAAGATTAAACTACACCATATATTAAACGTATATAGTGCAAGTTTAGGATCTCTTTCTTTTATTAAGAAAGCAGATGTTGGATCAATCATAGCTCCCCTCCCCAGTTAGGGAGAATTTATGGGGAGGGGGATACTGGGAAAGGATTAAACATTTCCTAACAGAGTGCAGTGGCCCCAATCTGGATGAGGCCCATGCATACTTGCCTGTGAATGAAGATGCCCCAAAGAGATTCCAAATTGGATGCTGGCATCAGTTTTCTCTCACTGGCATAATCTTTCCAAGCTTTCAGACATGGGTTTTACCCAGTGCTACCTCAAGATAACAGAGACAAGACCTGGGACTTTTTGCATGCTAACCACAGTTTCTGCCACTCAACTGGGCATGAATTGTGTTGGACTTAGATCCTCTGCCCCCCCGCCAGCTTTGCCTTTATTGCCTGCTCCTTTGCTGTGTTCTTGGCCCTCTGCTTCTTCCTCTGGTCAAAATCTGCTCTTGCTTCTTCCATATGCTGATTCAATCAGGAAATGCTGTGGCTCATGACAAATAGGGAATTTCTTTTGTATTTTTGACCCTGGCTCTGTGCTCAAGAAAGAACGTGCCAGAAGATATGCTTCAATAGCGAAGTAGGTTTGAGCTCACATTCTTGCATATTTTAATGAAATGTGTATCAAGCTTGGCAATTGCTGTATTCAGCCTCTGTCCTGGCAGACAAAGAGGGGATCAGCGTCACCAGACTGGAAAAGCTGTTGGAGTTGAGGGTCTCTCCACACAGTCTACAACGATAAGGTCAGGGGTCAGGCAGTGCAAGCCAAAAGAATGGTAAAGCATTCTTCCAGGGTGGCACATTTTGACCTGAGGCAGAACAGAAGGTTCTTTCTTGCCTCTGGCACACAAGGTTACCTCATCATTCTAGGCTATGGTTAACAAGAAGAGCTGGGAGGCTGGAGGGAAGGAAGCCTGCAGTGCTGTGAGGAGTGTGTTGATGCTGCAGCCAGGTGCCTCTCAGGTTCCTAGCATTCTAATAGCTCTGCTACCTTTTCTCCCTTCTAGAACAGTACTTCTTTCTGATATGGTGGAGTGCCAGGCTTTTCTCCCCAATGTGCCAGGAATGAGTACTATATTTGTGTCTTTTGACTACAGCTCTTTCTTTGCTGGAAACTTGCTGTGAACTGGTATCCAATAGCTGGCACCCCACTATTGG
This sequence comes from Iguana delicatissima, assembly GCA_948472985.1. NCBI lineage: Eukaryota > Metazoa > Chordata > Lepidosauria > Squamata > Iguanidae > Iguana > Iguana delicatissima. The sequence goes on along the minus strand of CAOKZL010001690.1, from coordinate 127,136 downwards.
TCCACAGACCGCCATTTTGACCACATTGTACTACTGCACCAAAACAATTCTGGCTGCCACAAGTCAGCGAGGCTTGAAATAAAGAATTTGGTTGCCATGCAAATTAGAACCCTTTCAAACTATGCAGTTTTAATGTTTTGATTACACTTTAACTGCCATGGCAACATCCTATGCAATCCTGGAATTGGCAATTTAAGGAGGGGTATTTAGAATTCTCAGCCAAAGAGCTCTTCTGGCTCAGCAAACAACAAACCCCAGGATTCCACAGGATGTTGCCACAGCAGGTAAAGCAGAATAATAATGCTCTAGTTGTGTAGCGTGAAAGGTTACATATTTGAAGTATACAACTATAATCAGAATATGGAAACTATGTTCTTCCTTCTCGCGTTGGCTCCCTTCCTCCAGGAATAAATGCTTCAGAAAATAAAAAATTCAGAAAACAAAAAATAAAGTGAAGTCGTGAGTTTCTTGCTTCTTCCTGTTTCAGAAATCTGTCAAAAGGTGGTGACACTGACCGCAAGGAGGTTTTGGAGAGAAAGAGGCCGAGTTTTGTCAATCCATAACTCCTAGGTGGGTTTATGCAGTGTTTGCAGGTGCTTCGTCTTCAATGAGAGTCCCTGGTTCATAAAAGGTAATGGCTGAACACAGTGCCAGACCAAGAAATCTTTCCCCAAACCATTCCTCTCTCCTTGTGGGGGCACCACTTTTTAGAAAATCAGATACCAATAAAATAACAAAAGAGAAGAGATTTTTTGCCAGAATTTAGACTCATAAATTAAAACAGAAGGATGGAGAAAATAATATACAGTCCTACATGGCTCAGTTCATTTATAAAATTTACAAAATTCCCTGTCACAAAACATGGTAATTTAGATTTTTTTCAAAAGGGCGATTAAACAAATTAGTGAAGACAAGCCCATCAAAAGCTGCAAGTCATGTGTATGGTCTATGGTGCCTTCAGAGGCAATATGTTACTGAGGGGCAAACGACAGAAGTCTTTTGATGTCTGTCTGCCCTTGAGAACAGGGTTTTCACACACTGATAGTCAGAACTTGGAAAAGTTACTTTCCACAGTACAACTCCCAGAACGCACAAGAGACTATGGACACTAGGGATTTTGGGAGATATAATAAAAATGTAAAATTTCCAAGCTCTTTTGATATATGGGGCCTCAGTCCAGATTAGGATCTCCATCCCTATAGTTTACAATGCTAAAAAAATTAACCATCAATTTCTGTTGACAGGAGGGGGGGATTGAAGAGTTAAATCCCCCTCCTCTAAATGCTTCAGTCCAAATCCAGCCACAGCTTCTCTGCTGTGAATGTGCAAAACACAACTCACAATTCATGGACAGAATTATGAACTTGAAATCAAATATAGTTTAATGCTGAATTACTAGGAGCAACACTGGAATTCCCACCATGCTCTTGTTACATATTTGTAAACTTCCCCATAGGACTTAATCACTGTGAAAAACAATATGTTATGTTAAAGGGATCTTGATTTAATTCAGAAGGGGTCTTTGTATTTTTTTTTAATCTAAGAGGATGCTTTATTAGAGGAAAGATAGAGTACAAATGTATGAGAGGGCACAGGAGGTTGCTGCTACAATTGCAATAAGGAAATAGTAAGAATTGAGGGAATTGGAAACATTTCCAGTTCTCTGAATAAGGGCTACATTTCTGTTCTGTTCTCTTCTTGTCTCTGAATATCCAGAGGGTACCACACAGATGCTAGCCTGTGGGGGATTGGGGAATTGTGTTTTTGGAATGGAATCTAAATGTAGCCTGACTCAAAAGGAGAGCGAGAACCTGGCAGTCTTTCTACATGCATAGTCATAACAATTTGATACTACTTTACCTGCTATAGCTACATCCTATGGAATCCTGGAATTTGTAGTTTGATGAGACAGCTCTAATGCATTTCTGTACTGCCCGATATTCCTCAAACAGTCAAATACTTCATTATACGAGAGATCCCAGAATTATGTAGAAAGAGCCATGACAGTTAAAAGTGGCATAAAATTGCAGTAACAGCATAGTGTGCATACATTTTACATTATCTGTAAATTAATCCTTTTGGCAATTAAAAACAATCAATGTGTTGTGGCAATGAAAATATTACAAGGAAAGAGGAAATTGGAGTCTGATAACTCTTGATTTGTGATTGTCCCTTTGTTGCTTAAAGGAATCTTTCAAAGCAAGGGTGTGGGGAAGCATACCATATGTTCTGAGCATAATGACCTTTCCCCTGGTGGACTCTCTCTCCATGCTTTTGTGATTTTTTTTTTTTTTTGTAAAATCCAATTCATAAACATGTTTCATGGCCCTGACTCCCTGTGCACGCTCTTCCTTTATTGGAAGAAATGAGGTGGGACAAGGTGATGGTGAGTAGATTATGTAGGCCATCTGTACTATTGATGGTGTTAATATTTGTATCAACATAAGTTGAATATTTAAGTCTGAATTTAAAGAAATTATGCTTCAATGTAATGGGAAACCGCCTGGGCATTAGTGATCCCTCACTCCTTGTGTATTAATATCACTTTTGTTACCTCTCTAAAAGATAACAGCTGTAATTCTAATTAAGTCAATTTACCAGGAATAATTAAGAGTCTCATTTGTAGGGTATAATGGAAACATATGTTAGCAACCTTTAGGTAACTTAACTAGTTCTGTAGCAAATATGACTTGTACACTGTGAAGAGTACACATTTTTTACTTCCTCCTTTTGTTCTTTTGTTTTAATTTTAGCTTCCATCTCAAACGCTGCTACAGCTGGGCCAGAAAGAGTCCAGCAGGTCTCACATTTGTAAGAGTAGAGTACAGTTACTACTTTGATGAGAGGGTTACAAGGAAAACTCTCATATGTATGGTAGGATGTGATGTGAATGATTCATTTGTTGGCATCCATTCCTTGTGACTCACTATTAAATCAATAGCCCTGCATAGCAGTAGCGGGCGCTCTGCAGCTGGGGGAATCTAATTTCCAGATGCCATAAAACCAAGATGCTGACCACTGCATTTTTCATGGCTTTTCAAATGCTAACTGGAAAAAGTCCTTCTGAGGAAATTACAACAGCCTACTTCTCAAACATCCTCCCTGGTGTAAATGTATTCTCAGTGGAAAAAGTAACACCCCAGCCAAACTCGACACGCCCTATCCCTGTTTCTATGCATTAGACACAAATTATTGCATACAGTTCCGTCCCTTCTATCTCCAGTTTATACTTGAAGAGTTAGAAAAAGAAAACAAACATGGAAGAAAGATAACCCTCAGAGAGCAAGTTCCCGTAAGTTTCCTTTGTGAGGGGAGTCCATTAATGGTAGATACCTCACTGAAAATTAGTCTCCATGTGTATTTTGCTTAGCTTAATTGGTACACAGATAAAGATAATAAGGGAAGTATGGAGTCTAGTCAATCTTACGGATCATCTTGGCTGACATGGGCAAACTCATGACTGAAAAATCTGATGTTTTAACTATGCCAGCTGAAGACTGGCCTAGTTTTGTTGCCGATTTTCAAATATAGCCTTTCTACAGCTGAGAAAAATAATGTTAATCAATTAATGTGTTCAAGTGTTTCCTTACTAGGGTCTTATCCAGGCTGGCCAAGTTGGTCAGGATATTGTATTTCGTATTGTTTTACTTACCATTTTTATTTCCAAGACCTAAATGCTGGTATATTTCCTGGTAGTTCCTGTTAATGGCTGGATTTTTTTTAATTCCTCAGATGATGGCAGTACTTTTTTTTTAAAAATATTTTACCAGTATATATTGGTAGATTTTGAATTCCAAATCCATGTATGCACATATAAAATGATTGCACATATAAAATGATTGTCCATTTTGTTTTGAGCAGAGCCATCCATGTGCAGTGATCTGGGTTGTGGATTTTATTTTTTCATTGTCTACTTATAGCATGGTTTTGAGCTCCATTTTAAAACGGGGTGAAGGAACTTGGGAATCTTTCTGTAGTGTGGGAGAGTGGGCAAGAGTTGCTACAAGCAAGAAACTGAGCAGTGGTTACAAATAGGAAGATTTAAGTCCCTGTGTATCCCAAATGCTTCCTACCTTTTATTTTAAGGTAATGCCTAGTGATGTTTTTGCTGAGCACTTACTGATCTAATTTAATTTCCTCACTTCACCAGGGGCCCTTTCATACTATACAATTATAGCACTAATGAGTCCACATTGACTGCCATTGCAACAAACTACTAATTCCAGGATTCAGTAAGATGTAGACATGGCAGTTGGTATCACAGTATTATAAATGCATAGTGCTAAAAGCCCCAAATATATCTTGTGCGAAATGTCTTTCTCCTCCTGCAAAAGGAGAGATGTTGAAAGTATATGCATCTCTAGAACATTAATGCTAATTCTGTAAGCTGCTGGAGGAATAAATGTGTCCAATCCCACACACATTCCCTATTTTGCCTCCAGATGAGTTTCACTTTACAACCTTCATGTGTCCTCCTTCTGTTTTTCCCACCACCAGCCCTTTTTCTCCTCTTAGGCATTGTGCAAAAGTTGTAGACTATAACTGTGGTATTGTTTGTCTGTTTCCTCTGCGCAAGATCACTGCTCCCCTTCTCCCAAAATATGCACTCCCTGTGTGGATTGATGTACTACAGGAGCCTGACTATAAAGAAAAGAGGAACACACTTATATGTGTACGTTGGGTGATCTTGCTGCAAGGAAACAAACACAGCAACAGCACTGTTACAGCTTACCACTTTTGCACAATGCCTCAAGAGAAAAAGGCATTGGGGGAGAAACAAATGGAGACAATGAGAAGATAGCAAACCATATGGAAACACATCTGAGGAAGTTGGACACAACTATATCTAATATCACAACCCAGACAAACAAGATGCAAGCAAGATGCCCACATATGAAATGTAGAAATGTGCTGCCTTTCTAAAAAGTCAGAGAAGGTTGTGGACACAGAAGTGACATTAAATGGTACAATGCAGATCAACACAAATCACCAGTGTGGATGACCTCTAGGTATTTAATGCTGAATTGTTCCACTTTCTTCGTTCATTTTAATGGCCTAAGAATTTGCTCAGAGGAAGGCAACAGCAAACTACTTCTCAATATTCACCACCAAAGAAAACCTATGAAATTCGTGAGGATGCCATAAGTTTATCAGGCAAATAGAACTAATGTGATTTTGCTACCCTATTATCTTTCTTGACAGTACTATTTTATCAATATTTTAAATTGCTCCTTTAGTGTAATAACATTGTTTTGGTTAGATGAGAAATATACATTAAAATATCCATGAAACAGAGCTTAAATGACAGAGTCATAGGCAACTAATTAAAAATTGAACAAAACACACACATTCATTTTCCCTTTTTTCACCATTATATTATCACAGCGACTCTCACCCTTGAATCTGCACTTTAAATCAACAATATTTGTTTACATTGTAAAATAGTTTTTAATAGGTCTTCAAAGTAATGGCACAATTGCATATGTAGTATTAATATACAGATGTAAAAATGAATAAAGATAATAAATGTAACAAAATAATTCAAAATGGAAACGGCTTTGATCACTACAGGTGTCCCTTATTTCTGTCAAGTGTATAGAAAATGAACAGCAGAAAAGTAAAGAAACATAACAGCAAAATACTCTGAGTGCTTTCTGTAAAACATTTCATTTACAGTCTGGGATAACATTCAACCTGTTTCCTCAGAACGTAAAGCTTTTTGCATTATGGCTAGTTGTACATTTATTATTTGCATTTCTATCTAATTTTTCCTCCAGTGAATTCAAGGAAGGATATTATTTATTATTATTACTTATCTGCACTTTATCATCACAAAAAGGCTTGTTAGCTAGATCTGGCTGAGAGTCACACAGTGAGAGACCTTTCACAGTACACAATTACAGCATGGTGATTCTACTTGAACTTCCATGGCTGCAACATGTGGAATTTTGCAGTCTGTAGTTTAGGGAGGGACTGGAGCACTCCAGCTAAGAATTCTAACTACCATTCCCTAAACTGCAAATCCCAGGATTCCATAGGATGGAACCATGGCAGTTAAAGTGGAATCATCATGCTATAATTTGGAGCGTGAAAACACCCTGAGTTTTATGATAGTGATGACTTCAGTCTGAATTTACAAAGTCCCATTTTGCCCATGCACTGTAAAGATTACATCACATGGCACATATATGCCAAGGCAACTGCTGATTACTAATACTCAGAATGAAGCAAGTCTTGCTGAATTTAGTGGGACTTAGTCTGAAGTAACAATGCTCAGGACTGAAGCAATATAGCCAAATTCTATATCATACAGTGGAATTATCCACTGTATATTTATTGATTGATTAGATTTCCATGCTATCTCTCCATAGAAAATAATTGTGGATGTTGTGCCCCCCCGCTTTTTGGCAACCCTTTAATTATGGCTATTATTCACCGATCCTGCCCTTTTACCTTTCTGATCTGCCCCTTCCGAAAATATTTGTGCCACCTGGACAACGTAAATGGCAAACAATTGAAAATCATGTTTTTCTGTCTCTTCCCTCCTCAGTGAGACTAGCTTTTGTTAGAAAATTTCTGATTTTAGAATGCTTCCTTGGGGAAAGCTGTGTACCTTACACCAACAACTTGGGGATGTTCATTTAAATATATACTGTGTACTGTTCAGGACCTCTCTCTTTACATGGCAGGCTTAAGTAGCAGCAGCAATTCCTTCCTTGTGAGTCCTACTGGTTTTTTCAGACTTCCAGCTAGAAGTTGTTTGGAAAAGTTGGTTTGCTTTCTACGGTTAGTCCAAAATACTATCTTGCTCTTATTTCTTTTAATTATTGTCATAGCCTTAGCCACTGCATAGTTACATATTTTTTTTTATCCTTTCCTACATTTTAAAAAAGGAGATAAAGTTACCGAAAGAGCTAACGAACTTTTGGTTTAAAGCAAAAAATGGTGTTTGGAGCAATACACCTGGGAATTAAGTAAATTTGGACAGCACAGAACAACCTGCGGCCGCCGCCCCCATCCAGGCTAACTGTAAGCCCGGGCACCCTGAGGGACTGAGGATTCATTATTTCAACTAGTTCCCAAGCAAACGTGCCACCTTAAAGGGCAATGTAGGCCATTTCTGCACTACACTCTTATAGTGCTATTGTTCTACTTTCAACATCCTATCGAATCTTGGGGTCTTCTAAAGGCTCCTCCCGAAACTGCAAACCCCAGGATTCCATAGGATGTTGAAAGTGGAATAATTGCTCTGTAAGAGTGTAGTGTGGAAATGGCCTTAGACAAGAACAGGGCCTTGCTCCCGCTAACACCAGACAGTCTGAATAAGGAAGAAGTTGGGAAGTCGCCAAGAAGGGTTTGCTTCTAAGGCCATTTCCGCAGTACACTCTTATAGCGCGATTATTCCACTTTCAACATCCTATGGAATCCTGGGGTTTGCAGTTTAGGGAGGAGCCTCAAACGGGCCTCCCTAAAGTCTAAAGATCCTTGTCTAAGGGCCCCTCCCTAAACTGCAAACCCCAGGATTCCATAGGATGTTGAAAGTGGAATAATCGCGCTATAAGAGTGTAGCGCGGAAATGACCTGAAAGTACCACCAAAAGCGGTTCTTAAATAGAATCAACAAACTAAGCGCTCGTGTCGCCCGGAAAGCTCTTCATGCGTCTCCTGTACCCAATGTAATGACCACGGGTAGTGCTGCTGAACTGAGCCAGCAATAACGGGAGGCAGCGTAGAATCAGAAAGCAGAAAATTCGGACACTGGTTCTCAGGCCAACCGCCTCAATTTCCCGAGTACGCCTGCGCAGCCCGCGGCACGCTAAAGCGGAGTAAACACTGTCAGTTGAACTGATTACTTCGCGCGCAGGCGCAGTCTTCTTTAAAGCAGGCAAAATGGCGGCGCCCGTGGACCTTGAGCTGAAAAAGGTACCTGGCGGCGGGGATGGGGGCGGGTTAGCGAAGTTCAGGTCCGGAGCTGGTTGAAAGGAGTGGAGGTCATTGTAGTCTGGGACCACTCTTTTCAGGCGTGGTTGCCAGTGAAGGAGCTGCTCAGGAGTTCCTGGGAGCACCAGAGTCCCTTTTTCAACCTTTGGTCACTCGTGCGTTAGAAACAATGGACCTTTAACTGAAGTGTTTACACCTGGGAAATGTTAGAAAGTCCTGAGAGGTGGATCCGCCCGACCCAGCACCCTCTTTTCCGGGGGAGGGGGCCCAATTCGGCTGCTTCCGGGAAACATTTGTGCGGTAAAGGGAAAAACCGTTCGCCACTCCTGGCCGTAGGAGAGCCAGCGTGGGGTAGTGGCTTGGACCACGGCCCTGGAGAGCAGGGTTCGAACCTCCGCTCAGCCATGGAAACCTACCGGGTGAACTTGGGCAAGTCACACTCTCGCCTCCTCAGCTCAGAAGAAGGCAAGGACGCACATCTCGGAACAAATTCGGCCCAGAAAACCCGGTGATAAGGATTGCCCTAAGTCATAACTGACTTGAAGACACAGACCAACAGCTCTTGTGGCTGTGATCCATCTGTCTGTCTGATGAAACCGCGTTTCAGCGCTGTCTGAGGGCCTTTCCACACTACCGTTTTGTAGTGCTATTGTTCCACCTTTTTTTTAAGTTCAAATATTTTGTTTTTTATTCATACATTATGATGCTGCCTACAGTTCCCACATTGTATGAGGGAATTCTAAACATTCAACATAAGTTGTTTTCCACACACAGACTTAAAAAAAGGCTCATCCCCATGATAGCACAATTTTCTATAACACCAGCCAGGATATAAGAAATAGAAAGCTTTTGCTGAAATGTTTGTAACACTTTCAACATCCTGTGGAATTCTGGGCTTTGTGGTTTCCTGAGGCCCAAGAGCTCTCTGGCTGAGAATTCTAAAGGCCCCTCCCTAAATGGCAAACCCCAGGATTCCATAGGACGTTGAAATAACAGTGCAGGGCGGAAAGGCCCTAACCTAAGCTAATGGCTTTTATCGCTTCCCGTGGCAATGTGTTATGTCACACAAAGGAGTTACTTTTTGCTTAGTCTGTTGTTCATCCGTTTTCTTTTTTTCTATTCTGATTCTGTTATTATTAGAGAAAGAGAGGGAGAAAACTTATTCTCCACCCTGTATAACTGTTCTAAAAGAGAGTCCTGACTTTTACTGAAAATTGTGAGAGAAGACAAATTTCTTCATGCCAAAATTTAATGGAGACTGCAACTTCAGTTGCGTATCTTAACTTTTCATGACATGTAAATAACATTCTGCATTCTGTTTTCTGTTTAAGGCTTGTCTACAATTTAACCTCCTTTTACCCATATTTTTACTTGGCATTTCAGCTCATGTTCTTTTCTCTAGAAACTGAAGCTGAGCATCAAGATAATGGCTTACTTAAATAAGACATATATGTGCTTTTAACTCTGAAACTTGAATCTTTTGCAGCAGTTTACTTACACAGTTTTTGCATCCAATATTTTTATATACAAAAAGAATGGACTGTTCTGGCACCTTTAAGACCAGTTTATTTTAACATAAATTTTTATGGACTATAGTGTACTTGTTCAGATGCAAAAGCCTCTTTTAAAAATATTTATGTATGTATGTTTGATCTTTTGCATGTTGAATCAAAGCAAAACCACTGAAATATAGGCTTGTATGAATATCAGACTTGCTGTACTGTGTATGTTTGTGTGCCTTCAAGTTACCTGTCGACTCATGGCCACCCCATGGATTTCACAGGGTTCTCTTAGGCAAGGAATCCTGAGAGGTGGTTTGGTAGTTCCTTCTTCTGAAATGTAGCCTGTTGCATACGGTATACATTGGTGGGCTTCCATCCAATTTCTAACCCTGCTTAGCTTTCAAGATCAGACGGGATCTGGCACCCTTGGGGTATTTAGGCAGCTGTACTCATACATTCTAAGATAACCAATTTGGTTCAAATATAGTCACAGTCAGTTGAAATAGTCTGCTTTTACTTGTTCAAACATAAAAGGGGAATAAACTCCTTGATAGTCCTTGTCAGCTAACTCCTGATAGCTATGTATTTTAAGCATTTATTCTATTTATATGTTTATAAGCATATATTTTATTTGATTTTTAAAAATAAGTAAACAAATGTGTATGCCTCCCATCTTGTGTTTCTTTCTGCCTGTAATAGTAGCCTTCTTTCATACCATCACTGTTAATACGCCACTATTAACCTCCTGATAAATGGGGTTATAGTTTGAAGGATGAAGTTCACAATTTGGGGATACTCTTTGGAGGGCTAGGTGGCTGCTCAGGCCAGAATGGAATGCCTTTTCTCAGTATTAGCAGGTGACCGGCGTCTCTTCCCTGGGGAAGATGGATCTACCCATAAAAATCTATGTCTTCATTGCTTCTCGATTAGACTATTAGAACAAGTTCCATGTGGAGCTTCCTTTGAAAAATGTTCTGAAATTACAGCTGCTGCCAGAAGCAGCAGTGTGCTGTCATCTCCATGTATCACCAGTCTTGAACCAACTGTACTGGCTTCCAATTCATTTCTGAGACCAATTCAGGATGCTAGTTAAAATCCTAATTGGCTTGAGACCTGGTTATCTAAACTTCCACTTGCCCTAGTTTGAGTCTGTTCAAAATTTTCAGTCTTCATCAAGGGATTTGTTGTGTGTCCCATCATCAAGAGAAGTTAGTTTGATGGGTACAAAAGACAGAGCCTTCTCTGTAGGAGCATTCTCTCTATGGAAATTGCTCCTGAGGGAAGGCAGATTGGTGCAAACCCTGTTTAGTGTCAGATGAACCATTATATCTGCATAGATTTTGACTTGTGTATTTCATTTAATGTTTCTTCACAACAGTATTTTACTGGACAAACCAAATGATTATTGTTAAGGCCATTTACCAGGACTAGAAAATATATGGTGGGGTAGGACAGCCCATTCCTATTAGTTACATGTGAATCATATCTTAGAACTTGTTTTGTATGGCAAAGCATTACAAAGAGTGATAGCTGCCTTTATAATGCTGAAGACATGTGCATGCTGTAAAGGCTGTGAGTGGTGAACAGCAGTGCTGGAACACATGGAACACATTCTGTTAAAAAAATAATGGGAGTGATTTAAGCTATTGTGACAGTGTGAAGCTATCTTGAACTCATTCATATGATCGTGCCATCTGTTTCAACTTGTTGTGGACTTTCCAGACATCAGTCAGAAATATTTCCTAGTCTTTTCTATCTGAAATATTGTTTACTGAAGGTTCAACCTGGAATGGACAGCATGCAAAGCATATCTGCAGTATCTGTCTAATAGTAATAAGTTACTTTACAGGGTTGCCATAGTCAGATTATGGCCTGAAACCTATTCTTATTCCTGACTAGAGTAAACACGCTGAATCAGTTTGATCAATCTGTGCAATGACTCACTGGTCAACAATTAATTTAAAGGGTCTACCCTATTTGAGAGCATCCACAATATTCCAGCCAGTGGCTGGAATTCTGTTAGAGACTTATGTATGTGTAGCTGTTCCTTATGCACATGGATGTCCTTTCATTCCATGCTTTGTGCAGAGAAGACAGAATAGGATAAGCAACTGGCTACATCTTCATAGCCAGATGCACAATAATGAAATCAATCCTGAGATCTGTGGGGGTCCTCCAGGGGAGTTCAAGGGTCTCAACAGTTATGTAATCTTTGTGCATCTGGCTAAGGGGTTGTAGCCAGATGCTCTTCTAATCCTGCCTGCTTGCTGTAAGGCACAGAATGGCCATGCAGGGTAGCGTCAAGGGGTTTACAGTAAGTCAGGAGGGGGTATGTTGCTTAGTGTAACAGGTTTGCATGTGAGTATTTACACTATGCTGAGGGGATCTTGGATTGAGACCACAGTGTGTTAACTTTTATGATAATTAGTGGTGTTACGGGTCCTCCTGAATGCCATTTATAGGCTGTCTTTCCATTTTTTCCAGTTTTCTGTAATTTTAAATTTTCACTACGAAATAAAACCAAAAATGGTGGTGTTCTGCAAGCAACATACCTGTTTCTCAGTGGCTGGCTCACAAAAGATAGGGGTAGATGTAATCTCCAACCCAGTTTTGTCCCTGAGTCTACCTCTTTACTTTCGCATATAAGTAAATAGTTTGAGATTGCATTATAGTGAAAACTAAAGCTGTTTCCCAAGGAATACTGTCATGATTAAGCAAACATGCCCTTCATTCCTGACAGCTATGTACTTTTAAGCACTACTTTTAAAAATACTGTCAGCCTGACTATACATGAACTTTTAAAATATATGTATAGTTGGCCCTCCACATTTGGTAGGGTTAGAGGCACAAGACCCTTGCAAGAGTGGGAAAATCAGAAATATTAAAATGTTTGTGCATGTCTGTGGGAAGGGGGTCAAGGCATGGTGGGGAGAATGGGCACCCAGGATCCACACCAGCCCAAGAAAGGAGAGGGAAGGAGGGATCAGCATCGTGACCCTGTACTTCCTTCTCTTGCCCATCTCCTTCCTTCCTTCCTTCAGTGTGGGAGGCATCAGGAGAGGGTTTGTGATGTTGAGAAACTGAGCTGTGAACCATCTTTAGCTGGCTGGGAAGCAACAGGTGGAAGAGGAGGAGGAGGATGACGACTACGACCGGGGTGGGTTTTTAAAGGGATGCACAAATTGTTTGGAGCCGAGAGTGACTATTCCCCTGGAAAAGATGTACCTGAGGTAGTGGGGAGGCAGAGGTTGAAGAAACTTGTCAATAATCAAATCCATCAAAGTCAAACCTGCAAATATGGAGGGCCAGCTGTACTATAAATTATATATCTGAGTGCCTTTTTGTTCTGAATATTTGAGATCAGATTTCCAGTGAATATGATTGCATCCATTCGCTTTTGATGCCATCCAGACTCATCACACTTCATTTGTGCATGTATTTGTTGTGTTGTGTGTGCCTTCAAGTCATTTCTGACTTATAGCAACTCTAAGGCAGACCTATCATGGGTTTTTTTGGGACTTAGAGTGTGTGATGCACCCAAGGTCACCCAGTGGGTTTCCATGGCTGAGCAAGGAACTGAACCTTGGTCCCTAGCGTCAAAGTCCAGTGTTCAAACCACTACACTATACTGGCATGTATTTGACAATACACATGTAAACTAGCTCTAGCTTCGTTTGTAGAGATTCTTTGATGTTAAAGCTGACACACATTTGTAGAATTCTCTTGTTTTCCTACTGCAAATGATGTTTATTTGGATCCAGGAATATCATTTCTGAATAGGCTTTGTTGCAGTGTGTACTTGACAGCACTGATTTTTGTAGCCTAATATAATTGTCTGAAGAGGATACAGTGAAAAAGATGAGTGATAGCATCCACAGTTTTGTCATACTTACCTGAAATGTTCAAGAGGGAGTAAAAATGCATACCTGAGACTGTGCTGCTCATTGAACTGTAGTTGTGACATCTTTTACTACAGTTATAATTATACTAACCATGCATTTAGTGAGCAAGCATGTGTTAGCACTGAACCCCCTGACAATCTGTGATGTTAGCTCATGAAACTTAGGCTCACATAGCTGTAGTAGTTTTTCCTCCACAGCAATTAAATGGTGTTAAGCTCCCTCCCTACCTACAGTTGCTGTGTAGGGAAAACTTTCTCTGCTTGATGAATGAAGGGAGGTGGTTTGGGGAACACTTCACTAGCTGGGTAAATATCAATGGATGAGTCAGGCCAGCTGTTTTACTAGAGAGGGATTATAGAAGATGCATAAATATAGGTTGCTTAGGCAGCTATTGGAGAATTATTTTTATTTTCAGTGTAATCTTTGATTAGGTATGTTGACGCAGAGTCTGTAGTCATTGTTTAACTCAGGGCAGAGCAGAAGGGAGATAGGGATCTCCTGGTAATTATTTGGCTAATTGTCAGGAGGTCATTAAGGGTTTCTCACTCCCTGTTCTTCAACATACATGGCAATTTATAAAAAGCGCTCCACCCCCTCAGCTGGTGGAGACCATGGAAGGGGAAGACAAGAGTGGGTTTTGTGTGTGTGTGTGTGTGTGAGAAAGAATTTGTGGTACTGATACTAATACATTATTGATCTGTTCATATGCTCAGAAGCATCTTGTTTCCTGATTCCTAGAGTATGTCTTTCCACCTGAGGTTCTGTTTGTATTTTCTGCTGGTTGCTGGGCCTCAGGATACTAGGAAATATGAGCTAGAAAAATATTAATTAAAAATACACTTATTTATGCAAGCCTTCCCTGTTTAATCCAAGCTAATATTGATTTGTTGGACCACATAAAGATGGAAAGAGAACCCCAAACCCCCATATTTGCAGCCCTTGGTGGCTTGAGGTTACAACTAGCAAGCCTCCAGGCCCCCATTTAGTTAGGGCCTTTTTTTGGTCTGAAAATCACAGAAAAGTATGAGAGCTCCTGCAAAACGTTGTGATGTCATGTCACCTCCAGTTTTAATGCCATAGTACAGTGTGGCCCATAAGGAGTGAAAAGTGGCCCCTGCCTTTGGCGCAGTTATCTAGCCTGACATAAAAAGTATATGCTATGTGGATAATTTATGTTTTACTGTTGTGTTCTGTTTTGAATTTTTTTGTCTTTATACTACATACATAGTTGTAAATAAGTTGTGAACTATAACAAGTTTAGATTTGATGTCTGCTTACCCCTGCTTTATGTGAGTGAAAGGTGGTACTAAATTCCTTAGCAGGAAGAAGAGGAGAATACAGGATTGTTGTTGTCTGTTGTCAGGTCAGCTTCAACTTACGGCCACCCTATGAATGAGAATGGTCTTCCTCTTTTCGTGCTGCCTTCAACCTTGCCAAACATCATTGTCTTTTCTAGTGAGTCGTGTTTTCTCATGTTATGTTCAAAGTATGACTGTCTCTACTTAGTCAACTTGGCTTTTAGAGAGAGTTCAGACTTGATTTGCTCTAGGATCCATTTATTTGTCCTTTTTGGTAGTCCACGATATCATTAGAACTATTCTCTAACACCACATTTCAGATTAAATTATTTTCTTCTTATAAGTTTTTGTCCACTGTCAAACTTTTGCAACCATACATAGAAACTGGAAATCCAATGGCGTGGACGATCCTGACTTCAGTAATCAATAATGTATTTATAAACTTGAGGAGCTTGTCTAGTTCTTTCAAGGCCTATTTTTCTTCCGGTTTCTTGACTGCAATCACTATTTTTATTGATGTCTGAGCAACAATAAAGGAAATCTTTGACTGTTTCAGTGTCTTCATTTTCTGCTTTAAAGTGATATAACTCATCTGTTGTCATTATTTTTGTTTTCTTAATGTTCAACTGTAAACCTGCCTTTGCACTTTCTTCCTCAACTTTCTTCAATATTCATTCCAAGTCTTTGTTATTTTCTCCTAGTAATGTGGTGTCCTCTGCATATCTTAAAATTTTGACATTCCTTCCTCCAGTTTTCACATCTCCTTCTTCACAGTCTAATCCAGCTTTATGTATAATATCTTTAGCATACAAGTGAAACAGATAGTATGATAAAATGCAGCCTTGCCAGATTCCCTTCCCAACTGTAAACCAGTCTGTTTCTCTGTATTCTTTCTTGATGATGGCCTCTTGTTCTAAGTCCAGGTTGTGCATTAGGATTATCAAATATGTGGTACACCCCTTTTTTTTCAGAGTGATCTGTAGTTTTTCATGATCTACACAATCAAAGGCTTTAGGATGTTGTGAGTTTTCCAGGTTTTGAGGCCGTGTTCTATTAGTATTTTCTCCTGACGTTTCGCCTGCATCTGTGGCTGACATCTTCAGAGGATATGGTAGTATGGAAGTGAAACAGAATATGTATACTTGTGTAGTCCCCTGGGTGGGAGGGAGCAATTTGCATGTGTTACACTTGGCCTATTGTTAAATGAGATATCCCTCAGGGTTGTATTGTTAGGCTGGGGTATGCATAACAGTGCATTAAGAACATTAGCAGCCCATTGTGTTGTTTCCTGTAGAGGGACCTCCAGAGTCTGGGAGGTGTTCATTGGCATGTTTTTGAGTCTTGATTTTAGTGTTCTTCAGTACTGGTAGCCAAATTTTGTTTACTTTCCGATTTTCTTCTTTCTTGTTGAAATTGTTCAGGTGTTTACAGATTTCGATGGCCTTTCTGTGCAGTCTGACATAGTAATTGTCAGAATGATCCAGAATTTCTGTGCTTTCAAAAACCATTCTGTGCCCAGGTTGGTTTATGACATGTTCTGCTACCACTGATTTTTCTGGCTGGATCAGTCTGCGGTGTCTTTCGTGTTCTTTGATTCATGTTTGGATGCTGCGTTTTGTAGTCCCTGTGTAGACCTGCCCACAGCTGCAAGGTATGCGGTAAACTCTAGCAGAAGTTAGAGGATCCCTCTTGTCCTTTAACTAACTTCTTCTAACAATTTCACTCTTATGCATATCCCCTGACTAACAATACAACCCTGGGGGATATCTCATTTAACAATAGGCCAACTGTAACACATGCAAATTGCTTCCTCCCACTGAGGGGACTACCCAAGTATATATACTTGTTTCACTTCCATGCCACCATATCCTGTGAAGATGCCAGCCATAGATGCAGGCGAAACGTCAGGAGAAAATACTAATAGAACAAGGTCTCAAAGCCCGGAAAACCCACAACAACCTATGGATTCTGGCTGTGAAAGCCTTCAACTTTAAATCAAAGGCTTTGTTATAATCTATAAAACACAGTCAATTCTTTGGTGTGCTCCGTTAATCCATGTATGTTTGCAGTATTATCACTAGTGTCTCTTCCTTTTCTGAAACCACTGTGTACATCTGTCATTTCTCACTCTATAAACTGAAAAAGTCATGTTTTTAGAATTTCGAGCATCATTTTTCCTACATGGGAGATTAATACTATGATCCTATCGTTACTGCAGTCCCTGATGTCCCATTTCTTGGGTATTGGAATATATATTGAGCACTTCCAATCTGTGGGTCATAGTTTTTATTCTCCATATTTGTTGACATATTTTAGTTAGAAATTGAGTGGATTCTTCTCTGTAGCTAGAAGCAGCTCTGTTAGTGTGCAATCTATTCATTCTCACAAGTGCTTTCAGTGCAGCTTCTACTTTACTTTCTAAAATTGTGAGTTCATCTTCAAATGGTTCTTCTTTGAATGAATCTGTCATCTTTTCATTTCTTTTATTTTGTTCTTCAGTGAATTGTTTCCATCACTTTTTAAATTTCTTCTTGATCATGTAGTGTGTTCCCCTGTTACTCAAGTAGCGTCCCCGCTCTTGGTTTAAATTTCCCTTTGATTTTTTGGATCTTGTGGAACACATATCTTATTCTACCTTTTTTTGTTGCCATCTTCTGTTTCTCTGCATTGTTTGTTATAGTAGCTTTCTTTGTCCCTGCACCCAAGTTGCTGAATAGTTGCATTCAGGATTCTGACCATATTTCTGTCACCTTTTACTTTTGCTTCTCATCTCTCCTTAACCACTTGAAGAGTTTAATCTGTTGTTCAACAAGGCTTTTCTTTTTCTTTTTTGTTGCTGATAATGTCTGTTTGCATTGCAGTGTCCCTGATTTCAGTCCATAGTTCTTCTGGCTCCTGGTCAGATAGGCTTAGTACTGAAAATAATTTTTTTAAACATTATCTTTAAATTCTGTGAAGATGGTCTTCAGGTTCTATTTTGGCATGATGGTTGGTAATGTTCTTTAGCTTTACTCTAATTTCTGATATTAGCAGCTCATGGTATGTGCCACTATCTGCTCTTGGTTATGTTTTTGCACAGAGAATGGAGCTTTTCCATCTTCTCTTTCCGGATATGTAGTCTGTTGGATTTCTATATTGGCCGTTAGGTGATATCCTTGTATACAGTTGCCTCTTGGATTGCTTGAAGAATGTGCTTACAATGAACAAACTGCTGGCCTCACAAAATTCGATTAGTCACTGTCCTCTTCATTTCTTGACCCTGGGCCAAATTCTGTAGCAATGTTTAGTTCTGCTCCGTTTCCTGCTTCGGTGTTCCAATCACCCATGATTACCAACATGTCTTGTTATGGTGTGTGATCAGCATCCTCCTGGACTCCAGTGTAGAATCTGTCCCTTTATTCCTCTTCTGCCTCTGTAGTTGAAGCATAAACTTGGGTTATTGTTGTATTGATGGGTTTCCCCTGATGTTTTATTGGTATTACATGGGATCCTCTGTATCTGCAAGGGATTGGTTACAGAACTTCCCATAGATTCCAAAAAATGCAGATGATCACGACCCTTATATAAAGGAGTTAAGAAGAGAACTTGGGCACCACCCCCACCCACCCCACCCTGTGCACCCTGCGAAGGCATGTGCTGCCCCACACAAGCCCTAGCTTTCACTCCGCCCCTGAAAACCCCTCACCACCTGATCTCTTCCATCCCCATTTGCCCTGCAAAGGCAGCCCCAGCTTTTCCTCCCTGCCCCTAAAATTAGTCTTTTCTGGCACTCTCCCTCATGACCTGATCTCTTCCAGCCCTGTGCACCTCGTAAAGGCAGCTGCCATGTGCACAAACCCAGTCTTTTGCTGGCATTCTCCCTCACCATCTGGTCTCTTCTACCTCCCCATGTGCCCCAAGAATGCAGCCCCAGCTTTCCCTCCTCACCTTGACAATCAATCTTCCTCTCTCTCACTCTCTCCCCTGCCCTGCTTTAGCTGCTTCTTCACTCTTAGCAAGGGAGTGCCTCAGAACAGCTTCTGTCACAGTCCTCTTGTGAGGACATAAGGCAAGGCAGAGAAGAGATGGTTAAAGTCTCACCTTTTACATTTTTTTTAATGCTGTATTTTTGGGTTTTTTTTAATATTTGATTTTTTAAATTATTTTTGATCTGCAGTTAGTTGAATCCACAAATGCAGAGCTCACATATAAGGAGGGCTCATTGTATTCAGTCATTGTTGTTGTTGGATGTCTTCAGGTAATTTCTGGTGACCACTTATGGTGACCCTAAGGTAAACCTATCATGGAGTTTTCTTGGGCTGAGAGTGTGTGATGCACCCAAGGTCGCCCACTGATACTTTGTACTATATCTCTTGATGGCTTTTGCTATGTCTCTCCTCACTATTAATGCTACCCCATTTCTTCTTAGATTTTCATTTCCTAAATAAAACACTGTGTAATTATCTGATTCAAAATGTCCCATTCCTTCCCACTTTAGGTCCTTCATTCTGAGGACTGCAATTTTCTATGTTCCATACTTGTTTTACAATGTTTAGCTTTCTCAGATTCATGCTTCTCACATTCTGTGTTCCTTTAATATGTGCTTTGCAGCTTCAGGCTTCACCTCTGAGCACATAAACAGCTGAACATCCTTTTGGCTTGAGTCCAGTTACATCATCAGCCACAACGCTACTCATACTTGTTCTGTGCTCTTCCCCCATTGTTCATTGAGTGTCTTCTGACACTATCTCTTGTTTCATTTTGGATAGTTTTGTAGGGTTTTCAAGGTAAAAATCTTCAGGAATGGTTTACGATTGCTGCCTTTTGTGCAAATATTAACAAGTCTTAGCTGTGGTGCTGCTGCTGTTGTCTCAGATCTGTAGCCAGTGTTAACCCTCACCCCCACTACTGCTGCTGCCCAGTAGTTGTTTGATATGTCTCATCTGGCTTCTCAGCAAAACCATATCTGACATGGGCTACCCTACCAATAGCATTCCTACCATCAGTGTAGCCTCTTCCCTTGCAGGAGTATCCAGTCCCACCACCATGGAACGGTAGTTCAAGATGCATTTCTTGTCACCCATATGTGAACTATAAAGGAGAGAAACTGATGGGCTGGTGAGGGCAGGAAACAATAGGCAATTAATTCCCATATCATCTGACCTCCATTCAGCTTGATTCACCTATTCTTTCACCTAGCTGTGGATGCCTGTATCTTTATATGTGGGATTAGAAAAGGATGAAGGAAGATGTAGCTTGACAGTCTATGTGCTTATGTACGAGAGTGAATCCACAGGTCCATCCCTTCCCTTCCTCCCCACCTAATTTGTGTACTAATTTTAAAATGCTGTTGTTTAATGTAAGAGAAGAATTTCGCTTTGGTGAATGTAGTTGATCTGCAACTTGAGACAAACATTGGGCTAGGGAGGCTTGAGGGGAGAAAACAAATTCCTTTTAACTTGGAATTCCTTAGATAGGATTGCATTGGATTCACCAGAACTGATAAGCATGCCTAGCGATTGTTGTCAGGGGAAAAAGTGATAGATCATTTTAGTTTGAGGTTACTTTAAGCATGATGACGATGTAGCATGAGATAGTTATCCAAGTTAGGTTCCGTTTCCCCTGTTTAGGATTGCAAAACACTGTTGAGGAGGGTTAAATAGGATGCCCCTTTGGACTTGCAGGAGTTGTCTAGCATTTTCTGATAACTTTAACAGTGGGCTGATCACTAAGTTCTTTCCATTGAGAAAATACTAAAAATGGAAGTGGACAAAAACTCTGTGTCTGATGGTTCAAGGCAGGGTATATTCTGTTACTGGTAAGTTTGCTAACTATATCTGTGTTTTTATTTTCTCTTATCAGGCATTCACTGAACTTCAAGCTAAGGTCATTGATACTCAGCAAAAGGTGAAGCTTGCAGATCTACAGATAGATCAGCTGAACAGGACAAAAAAGCATGCACATCTTACTGATACAGAAATTATGACATTAGCTGATGAGACACGAATGTATGAAGGTATAGGAAGGATGTAAGTAATTGTTCTTGCTATAAATAATGCTGTTAATATTCCTTTTTATAACTGGCTCATAAAGTCTCAAGTTGCTCCTCAAAGGTCCTTTTTGTAGTTCAGTGTCATAAATTTGCTATTTTCACAGCTAAACCAGTTTTGGGAATATCATTCTTTAAATGAGAAGAGTACTTAGTGTGAGCCTTAGCTGAACTAGAAACAGAACTGAGTGGAAAAATTTGTTAATTTTATTCTGTTGCCCTGTGGGTCTAGGTTGGGCAAAATATAGCCCAGGCTAATCCAGTGGCAGCTGGTAGTTTTCATGTCATTGGAACACTGAATTTGTCTTGTTTTTTTGTATAAACTTTAAAGGAATTATCCAGGTATTGAGACCGATATCCAAAATAAGCTCAGCACCACGAACATCTCTTTTAATGCTTGGATCAAAATCTGGAGTGGATTCACTGCCCCAGTGACATGAGTGCACAAGATATAGCTTCACCTGTGACCTTCTTGGACTCTTTTTCTGCCAGACCTGTATTGCTTTATGTGGAAAGTTTATTTTTTTAAACGCCAAACCTTTGCAATTCTGATCCTGCTGGATTATTTTCATTATATTATTGTTAATATGAATTGTTCTTAAGATTAGTTGTCCCATTCTTTTGTGGGGACAGGAAAAAGTATATGTGCTATTTTAGTTACAGTCAGCCCTCTATATTTGCGGGTTTCACTTTTGCGGGATTGATTATTCACAGATTATTTGCTGTCACCTCTGCTGCCTTACTGTGCCATTTTGAATAGGGACTGCAAGCCTCGTGAGACTGAGAAACTATGAATGAGGCTTGTAAGTCCCTGTTTAAAATGGTGTGGGGCAGCAGTGGAGGTGGCAGTGAGCCCCACCAGCCACCCACTTCTGCCTTGGGAAGGAACCCTGATGCCTCAGAGGAATCCATGGTGGATTGAATATTGTGATCATCCTTTTTTTTTTTTAGTATGTGTTAAATATGGTTTGGGAGAGCCTAGAGTTAGTCATGGTTTTTCCACTTCCACGGGGGTCCTGTGCCCCTAACTCTAGCGAATGTGGAGGGATGACTATACATACAGTTTTTTACCATAAAAATATTTTCAGATTTTTCTAAATAATTCTAGCATCATCTAGTGGTCGTGTTTTTGTGCTTCCTAAGCACTGCATACTATATCATGAACAATTTGCAACATTGTGAAAATGATACTAAATGTTTGATTAGATCCACAAAAGCAGAAATCTATTGATAAAGCAGAAATCTATTGAAAATAGTTTTGTATGTATAGAAATGTTCAGACAATTTTTCTGGAAATTGGTATTTACCATTTTCCTTCATGAGAATGTAGATTGCAATAACAGCCTAAAACCCACTCTGTTGTTTGGAATCCATGCCCTGGTTTGAAAGAAAAACAATAGCCAATATTCTCAATGTGATAGAACCATCTTGGATCATATATGGCACTGCCTCCATACCAGCCTTTCACAGTTACCCATCCTTGGTATAAATCTACAAGAAGACTGCCAGTTTAGAGTACTTACCATCCAAGATGGCGAAACAGGATTCCAAAGGGTGACAGAGGTGTATTTTTAAAAAACAAAACCAGAAACACATCCAATCAACTATTCATTCCTCAAAAAAGATGCAAGATCACTAGCAATCACATAACCAAAAATTTGGCATCTTAGCAAAATAATTTGTCACTGATTCAGTAACAACTGCTCCTATGCAACTTATCTCTCACCTGCCACTTGTCCTTCTCCCCCCTCTAAAAAACAACTTGCCACCAACATCACTAGTACTTTTTCCCTTGTCTTAAGTAATTATGAGTTCTCTCCGCACACAGCATTCATCATCTGTAGGCCAGTCTCATGATCTGCCAATTATAACAAAAGAAATGAAGCACTTAGCTCTCTAATTCAATTGTTCACCCTGACTCTCAACAATAAGAAATCATCAAATCCTGCCAAGTCTCTTCTGGTCCTCTACTTGATGGATCAGAACCTGTCCACTCATCCCTTCTTTCTGCAGAAGGAGGCATACAAGAGTATCTTCAACAACTGGTTTCTGCACTGTAGAGGTGAGCCATATGTTTAACACTGACGACATGCCCATTTGTCAAGGTGATCAAGAGTCAGACACGTGCTTTTTCAACAAGTAAAAATCAGCTTACTAAGCTTCAGAAACATCAAGGAAGGAGCAGGTTTGATGTATGTTAATATAAGCACAACATTTATTTGAAAATACTGCGAGACGCACATGTCATATGCTGTGGCCGATCCTTCTATAGCTGTGTATGCTTGCCTGTAACAGGCAAAGTAAAGACAGCTAACTCCAGAATCCTTTATTTAGCATGTTTGAAAAAGCAAAAGAGAGAGAAAAGGGGAGAATAGATGAGCCTGTCTCACTTGCTCTCCCTGGCATGTTAAAAAGGCATATACCCATAAGTTTAGTCACCAAAATGGAAATCATAAGCAAAGTGGAAGTTGGCCAAAGGGGAGAAGTAAACTTTTAAGGGCTCTCTAGAAGGTTCAAAATGTTTTTGTTTATGAAAGCCTTTCTTGACCTGTTTCATTTCACATGTGTATATCATTAATTAAAAAAAAAGTTAGTGTTGAAGTGCTCTTCTTTTTTTGTGGTGTAGTAACCTATCTCACTTTTTTCAATCTTATTTCTTCCTCTTATACCACATTTCTGTTAACGAATTAATACCTAGGAACACATCTACTTTGTGAAGTAAAGTATACCTGTATATCACTTTCCACACAAAGACAGATTGGACCATAACAAATAACTGTCTTTGTAAAATGGAAAAACCTTTGGGGTTTAGAGGAACTTCTAGAGGCAAACTGCCAGGAACAGCTAGGAATCCTACAGACTGAAACTAGGACTGGGAATCCCCTGAAGCTGTCTGATTATTGCAAATAAAAGAACAAAATCAGAGTCAGGCCATCATCGTCACAGTTACACAATCTAAATAAAAAGTGCCTAGCAGGAGAGAGGATGTGGGATGAATTCATATTCATCTTAGAGTTAGGAAGCTGCATTAGCCCCATCAAGAGATCTTTGGGGGTCATCCCACCACTGTACTTGCTCCTAAAAACAAAACAAAAAACACCCATCAAATTTCCCCCAAGTGCTCCCCACATGCCTTCTATGGGAAATGGAAACATTATTATGTTTTTGGACCTTCCTGGGCCTCTAGAGGGCATTTTGATGCCAAAAAAAACCACCAAATTTTGCAAACATATGTTTTGACCCTGGGCAGGGGAACAGTGGGGCTCTAAATGTGATAGAAATGCCTTCCATACCCTCTAGAGGACATTTTTGAGCAAAACAATTGGGAGGGGCTGGGGGCCATTAAAATGGTGCTGGGGTGCGGCATAGCAGCCTGTGGCCTGTTCTTTGCTCACCTCTGGTTTATAACAAAAAACATCAGAAGGGGAGGTGTGGAGAATCATGATCTGAAGTTCACCAGGAATGAAGGCAGTGGCTTTTCAAAATGTATGATAGTTTTCTGTCACAGAAATGGATTCCCTGCCCCCTCATTGAACTAGAAATGAGCCAATATTCATGTGTGAATCATTGGGGCTCTCAGTGTTTCCTTGCTTCACTCTGTGTAACTTTCCCCCGCCCCATCTGTGGAGCGCTGTTGTCCAAAATACAGTGACAGCTCCTGCAGCCATGTAGGCATGGTGCTTGACCCTCGAGCAACATAATAGTAGTCCCCTTGCACCATCATCGGAAATCTGGAATAATTTCCTATAGCAGAACAGAGGAAGCTGCCTATAACAGTTTTGACATCTCAAGACAAGAAAAGCTGTGAACTTTGTACTGCCGAGATGTTAAATATTTATTTATTCTGACAAGTTCTGCTAATGATACACACACTCAAATAGTGCTGAAGGAAATGTCTGCAAGTATTCATACATAGCATTATGAATCTAAACTTTCATCATAGGTCTTAAAGTAAAAAGTTGATGTCAGTGCACAAATAGCTTAAGCAGCAAAACTAGACATTGGTGTATGTGAGTGTATCAGGCTACATAACAAGTCTTTCAAAAGAATATGAACTAAGAGAATTAAAATGTACTGGCAAGATGCCAAAATCCTGGACTGTCTCCTGAGCAACAGATATTAGTCGGTTACAGAGTATACCAATTCATCATCCCCTGCTGTGCATTGCTGGCTTTTCTTGTGTGAAACCAAAAATAACTATCCTGGGAGAAAGGGTATTATTCCTGCTCAGGCTTTCTAAGACTAAGAAGGAAAGGGTATGTTGCATATGTTGCTGCTGTGGTTTTGCTGTATGTAAATATTTGTTAGTATGTAATAAGATGTTTGATTTCAGTAGGACTTCACTGTATTTTCATTTTTCTGCACTTATTTTTTGAGTAAACTTGCATAAACCTGGGCTGTTAACTCCAGTGAACCCTCAAGTATGTCATGATTGCAGGCTTAATATACTCTGGTTTTGTTTTATTTTTTGAAATGCCAAGACCAAGTCATGCTAGGCGACTTGGAGACAGCAGCTGCAGGGTGCTTTCTGTATGTCTGAACCAATAAACATTCATGTGCCATCTGTCTGCTCTCCATCCCTATTGATAATGTTTTTTGCAGGCTATCATAAATATGAGGCCCTGTTACAATTTATATTTCCCTTTGAAACTATGCTATGGAAAACTGATACATTATAAAATAAATATTGGTTCTGCTTTAATATCTCTTAGCAGCAATATTTTAGACTAGCATTTCGATTAGCTTAGTGGAAACCGTGCATTATTAGTGGCATTGTTTAAATTTGAACTGGGAATAAGCGTGCCGTATATGACGATAGAAAACCAACGAATGCCAAGGGTGCTCATAAAGGCAACAAATGATCTATTTACTACAAGGTAAGCATTTCAATATTATTTGAAGGATCCTGAAAGGAGACAGCAGTGTGATCGGTGAGAAAAATAAACTGTTGTTGTTGTACGCCTTCAAGTTTTTCCGGCTAATCAGAGGGGAGTTTGCTTTTGCCCTCCTCTGCAGCTGAGGGAGTGTGACTTGCCCAAAGTCACCCAGTGGGTTTCCATGGCCGAGCAGGGATTCAAACCCTGGTCTCCAGAGTTGTAGTCCAATGCTCAACCCACTACACCTCTGGCTCTCCAGAAGGATAAGGGCGTGTATAGTTCATACTGGTTTACCTGGAAGTAAGCCCCCATTAAGCATCAGGTCCTGTCTGATCTTGGAAGCTAAGCAGGATCAGTCCTGGTTAGTAATTGGGTGGGAGATTGCCAAGGAATACCAGATGCTATAGGGTACATTTCGGAGGAAGGAACTGGCAAAATCACCTCTGAATATTCCCTGTCTAAGAAAACCCTAGGGAATGCATTAAGTCACCAAACTTGACAGGCAGCTTGAAGGCATGTGCACACATGCACGTGCATACGCGTGCACCCACACATGCCCCACTGAACTTGTTCAGTTTTTGTCTGACTTGACTTGTATTACTCTACAATGTAAGTCTGTCAGCTTAAAATCATAAGGATTTTAAACTGTTTTGATTCAGTTTCATTATGATATATTGAATAAATCTGGAGAAAATGAATGCCTCTTCCTTCTAGTTACCTCTGGTGGCCATCTTGAAAAGGGAGGGATAGAAGTAAAGAGCACCTGACCAGTCAGGAGCCATTACACAGCAGAAAGTGTAGCCACGTGGGACAGAGGATGCAGTTCCAGCAGTGGGAGGGGGACTTCTCCCCACCCAGGCAAAATGACAGGAAGGAGGGGTGAACAGAGTGCTAGCACCACCTGCCTTTCCTATGCATTTTGCCTCGGCAGGATGGCTCCCCACTCAGGCAAAACGGAAGGGAGCGGGCTGGTGGAAACCTCACATTCCCTCTCCCTTTCCCACACATTTTGCCTCAGCTGAGAACTAAATTTTTTCCCCCTAAAAATTACAGTATGAAAATGGGGTGCATCTTATTCGCCAGGGCATCTAATACACTGGCAAATATTGTATGTTTAGTTGTGAGTAGTGTCTTAAGTTTTATGCGGAAGAGCCTCTTAATATAAAAACTGAGTATTTTTAAGGTTACCAGTGGAGATGAGTTTGCAGATTTGTTCAAAAGATGAGTTGTTGCTTCTGGAGACTTCCAGAAGATACATTTCATTGTTTTTTAAATTTTTGACCAGAGAAACTCTGAGAAGTGTGGAGAGGTCAAGGGACACAAGAAGAGTCTTGTGCAACATTCAGCTCCAGGAGTTACCCTTGGATTAGAGAGTGGGTCCTCTTATGAATTGATAATGGATTACCAACTAGAGAAAGGATGCAGAAATAAAATGAGCAGTTTTTTCAGTGTAAGCATATAAGAAGTGGAGTTCTAACAGAGGATCTGTATTTGTACCAATCCTTTTGAACTTGTTATTAAACGGCCTGAAATTAGAGGTGGACCATGCAACTGGCTAGGTTTGTAGTTGACACCAGGTTATACAAGATGATAAAAAACAAAATGGATTGCAAGAACTCTAAAAGGATCTTTCTAATTGGGGAAATAAGCAACAAAGAGGCTAGTGTGATTCAGGATAATTGTGAAATAAGGCATGTTGGAAGAAAGTTCTAGCTTTATGTGTGTACCTGTAGGGAATAAATTGGCAGTGACGGACCAACAAATACTATGTGGTAGACAGCACTGCATGACAGAGGTGCTTTTACTTAAAAGGCTCTGTACCTCTTTGCTGCCCAGTGTACTAGTAAGCTCCGTCATTTTTATGGATCAGCTTTAGACGCAACAGCTCTTCAGTATACGTATGATGCATTGTGTAGTTCATTGGCTTTATTCTGATATCTTGGCTGAAGAATCCACTTGTTCTAGAAAGCATAAAGTGAACAATTGTTAGGAGGGTTGCTAGGGAAGCTCTCAGTTGCCACAAGGTATCAATATGCTTTCTCCTTGATTACATGAATGGGAGTTATTTCTCTGTAACCATGCAGACATGCAAATAGCTGCTGGAATGCTGCCTTACTGTTTGTCTGACTAAACCACAAGAGCAGTTTTGAAATTGCTGATTTGGGGGCCTGGCAAGAAGTCTGATCAAGTCCTCAAGCTAGTGAGAACATTTGTGGATCTTTGCTTGTGCCAAATAAGCACTGGCCCCTTCCAGTAGTGTAGTGCTGCTCCTCTTGTGTATATTCTCTGTGCTAAGATCAATAGGGGAGGTCCTTACTTTTCATTCATCCCTTTGTGCTTTGAAACATATTGTAGAGTAAGAAGCCCTTTTCCATGTTACTAAAATACAAAGAACACAGAATTTAAAAAACAAAACAAAACCTCAGCCTAAATGCCTTCTGAGGAAAGGGTTAGTGCTGACAGATAAGCTGGATGCCTCTTTTACTGTGCTTGGGTGGCAGGTTTTGTTACACTGTGACAACTTGTGCCTAGAGAATGTTGCTGAAGTAGTTCACATAGTTTTATTGGGTCTGCTGTATTCCTTCACTCTGCTGAGTGCCTCTGTTGCTTTCTGTGCAGTTTAACATTGTTGCTATTTTTATTATACATTTATTATATTTATAGCAACTATATATAGAAGAAATTTTGGTAGACAATAATGCATGCTTTATTAACATTAACATTCTCTTGAAATCACATTTTATTGAAAATATTTCCCCATATTTTCTTTCCTTATACCCCACTTGTTTTTCTCCCTGTTGCCCTTCACTGTAGTGCTATCAGGTGACAGCAGGGTGATCCTGTAGAAGGTGAGCCCCAGAACTGGCTAGGTTCCGAATCAGGGGTATTAAGGCACATAAGTGAGAAAAAGGAGACAGCATCAGCACACCAGAGGAAGATCAAGTCCTAAGAATGCCTCTTCAGAAGTCCTTCAGGATAGACTCAAATGTTAGATGAGATTATACTTCCCCTGAAGACACAGGTTTGCAGTTTGGATTTGCTCCTGGACTCAGCTTTGAACCTGGGGGCGGAGGGCTAGGTTTCTGTGGTGGTCAGGAGTGCTTTTGTGCGTCTAAAGCTTGGACACTAACTGTGCCTGTTCCCTGAAATGTCGTTTCTGGGCACAGTAGTACATGCCTTAGTTACATCTTGTTTGGACTGCTGTAGTGGATGCTGTTTGGGGCTGCCTTTGATGAGGGTTCGGAAAATGCAGCTGGTCCAAAGATCTGCAGCCAGACTGTTATCTGGCGCAGATTACAGAGACCATACTATTCCCATGTTAAAATAGTTTGTTTCCAGGCACAATTCAAAAAGCTCTATATGGCTCAGTTTCAGACTGCCTGGTAGACTATTTCTCTGTGTGGATCACCATCACAAGCACTGTTAGTGGGGACACAAGAGGAGGTCTTCTTGGTGGCTGCCCCTGTATCCTGAAACTTCCTTCCTATGGAAACCAAAATGGCCCCCTCCTTGTTGTCCTTCCATCAGCAGGCTAAACCCTTTTTATTCTAACAGGTTTTTAAAACTGATTTTAAAGAACAGTCTAGGGAATGCGGTATTGTTTTAAACTGAACTGTTTTAATAGCTTTTTGTCAATTTGTAATTCTTTGAGTTTGAAGTTTGAATTGTTTTAATACAGTATATCCCCCATAACTGTGTGATTGGTATAGGCTATTTCAGTTAACCATGACAAGGCATAGTCTGAAGATATGGACTCTGAATTTAAGAGAAATTAAAATACAAATCAAGGTAATAAAGCAAAATACAGTATAGTACATACAATATTACGTTGAAAATGGCAAAGGATATAAAAATCAAGCAAATGGTGTCCCATTTGCTCATGTTGTCCATGCGTTCTTGCATTTCCTTGCTATGTATAGTACTATACTTGTTCTATAACCCAGTCTCTTAGCAGGGCTCTCGGTTACTGTTTGTGATCTGGTAGGGGTAGTGTCCTTGTGCAGAATTCTTGTGCTTGAACAGTAAAATCCTTATCCTTGTCCAGTACAATCCCTGGTAACACCCTTCTGCTTGAGTGCTTCTGTTGTTTGTAATGGTCCCAAAGTGCAAGTATGGTGATGCTGGCAATCCAGGTAAGCCTAAGAGAATCTATAATTTTTTTCCTTCAAGTGAGAAGGTGAAAGTTCTTAACAAAACGCTCACTGAAATTCCTGAGTTGTATGGTTAGAATGCATCTTCCATCTGTAAAATTCTCAAGAAGGAAGAAAAATCCATGCTAGTTTGCTGTTGCACCTGAAACTGCAGAAGTTACCCCTAAAGTGCATGATAGGTGCTTAATTAAAATGGAGAAGGCATTAAATTTGTGCTTGGAAGACATGAACAGAAAAGGAATCCACATTAACATCAATGCCTTGTGCCACAATACCTTGAGATTGTAAAAAGATATCAGCAGGGCATCCCCTCAAACGAGTATCATTAAGCCCTTTAGTGCAAGTAGAAGATGGTTGCACAGAATTTAGGAACATGTCTGAACTTAAAAACATAAAATTGAGTAGCGAGATCACCTCTCCCAATGAAACAGCTGCTGACACATTTCCAAAGGAGTTTAAGAAGTTTGTTCAGGAGAAAGGCTGCTATCCAAAGCAAGTGTCCAATGATGACTCTTCAGAAAAAAATGCCCATTAGAACCTACATGTGGAGGTGGCTCCAGGGCATAATGTATAGAAGGACAGATTAACTCTGGTTCTGTGTGGCAACTCTGCAGGGCACATGATAAAGCTAGGTGTAGTGTACAAATCTAAGAACCCATGTGTTCTTAAAAACAACATATCTGCCTATGTTTTGGTAGCACGGTAAGAAAGTGTGGGTGACCCATTGTTTATAGAATGGTTCCACCAGTGCTTCATCCCGGAACTTAAAAAATATTTAAAGCAGGAAGGCTTGGAATTTAAAATCCTCTTAATGGCAGACATTGCATCTGGCCATCCTGAATCTCTTTGCTATGAAAATGAAAGTGTTGATGTTGTCTTCTTCCCAGTACAACCCCATTGATTCAGCCCCTCAACCAGGGCCTCATTTGTATTGTCAAGGCCATGTACTTGGTATTTGACTGCATTCTAGCAGCACTTGAGGCAGAGCCCAATGTAAACATAACACAGTGTTGAAAATCTTTCACTACTGCTGATGCCATAACCTTCATCAAAGCTGCAGTACATGAATTAAAACTTGAAACAGTAAATGCCTACTGGAAAAAATTGTGGAGTGAGGCTGTGGATGATTTTCACGCCATCCCGGGGATCAATGGAGAGGTTAGGAGAATCATCCACACAGCAAGGTAACTTGGCAGAGGATTTGCTGACCTGCTGGATCACAAAGTGGAGGAATTTATCGATGGCAATGAAGAAATGTTACCCAGTGAGGAGTTGGAGGAGCTTGTTAAGATGTCTTCAGAGGAAAAGGAACAAAAAGAAGAAAGAGGTAGAACCAGTCATGTGGACCTTAGAGAAATTTGCCAAAGTGTTTCAAATTGCACAGACATTAAAGGACAAAATTATAGAATGCAATTGTTGGATGGAATGCAGCATTAAAGTCACCTTTGTGATCACTGAAGGATTAAAATCTCTGCAGCAACACTTTAAAGAGACAGCAATTTTCCATTATGATGTTCTTGTAAAAGGTTCCATCAAGGAATTCCTCACAGGATCCCCAACCATTAACATTGACATTATCTGTTCCTGAGATTGAGATTCATCTGTTGACATTGTCCTGGCACTATAATCCAGGATCACCTTGTGATGATCCTCTTTCTGATGATAATCCATCTTCTGATGTATCATCAGAGGGTCAATACTAGCTTGACACAAAGGCATTGAGATGCTAGCATTAGGCTACTATTGACCTTTTGCATATGAAAATGTTTATGTGACTTTAGTATTTTAATAAAATGGTAACATTCTTAAAAAGGTTTTGCTTTTGGATCACACGTTAATTTTTATGTTTTTCATAGTTGTGCACTGGGTTTGAACTGCAGATAAGAGCTACAAAGCCTTCTTTCCCTTAGTTGCTAAAGTTTTGTCAAGTTCTATCAAGTTTCAGAGCCTCCACTCCAAGCTGTGTACTCAGTACCTATGTTATTCATCTCATTCAAAACAGTAACATTTGTATTTTCTGCTTTTTTTTTTTTTGCTATGCACAGTGAGTTTTTGCTATGCACAATGAACATTTCCCCTGTAGATATGAGGGGACCTACTGTACCATCCAGTTCTGTTTCAGTGTTAATTTTTGTATGTTTTTAATGGTATTCTTTTAAATGGTAAACTGCATTGAGTCCGAATTTTTGAAAAAAAGGAGACAACAACAAAACAACAACATTTCTGTTTCTATCAACCATCACAGAACATGCCTTTGTGGCTTCCGTGGAGCTTTCTGAGGCCTACTTACATGTCCTGATCAGAGTTGATCACAGAAAGATTCTGTATAAATATTGACTGCACTTCGAATACAGAGTCATGTGCTTTGGATTTATGTTGGCTTTAAGAGTATTCACCAAAGCCTTGATAGCTCATTTGAGGCTGAAGGGTGTCCGTGCTTACTTGGATGACAATTCTCCATCCAGCGTTTAAGAAATAAGGTTAGCTATTCTTTAGTAGAGCACCTGGAAATCCAGAGGTTCATGATGAACCTGAACGAGGCCTCACTGATGTTAGTACAGGTGGTATAGTCTGCCAATGTAACAAATGACAGTTTTGTGTGCTATAGTGCCAGCTTGGGGGACTTGTCAGCTTAGGGACTGAAACTGAACTTCAGTCTGTTGGAACTGGAAGGTGTAAAACTGACTTTGTGGAGTGTTGAGTCACTACTGTATGCTCATCTAAACTGACATTACCATGAAGGTATGTATAAACAAGCAGGGAGGCATAAAATGAGAGAGACTGGACAGAGAAGGGGCCAAGAAATAAAATTAGCTATTATACTGCTGTTAAAATCATTCGAAAAATTACTTTGATCGGGATGAGACAGGTAACAGAATTAATTCAGGACCAACGCTAACTTTTTTAAAATTAAAATATTACTGAACTGTTGCAAGCCAGTTGATGAAAAGAGTCCTACTAAGGAAGTGTCTTGGCAAAGAAACTTCAAAACATTACTACAGTTAAAGACAGTGTCTTTTTTGAGGTTATCTAAATTATTTAGGCAACTATATTTAGAGTTGACTTAGCAGAAGCTAAAGCTGACCTAACACCTAAACTAAAGCCTTTAAACATTAAATTAGCAACTTCACCTGAAAAAAAAGGTTGCAAATGAAACATTACATCCACCCATAGCTCAGAAGAAAAAAAACAGCTACAGACTTTGAAGAATTTACAAGTGATTTGCAAAATAGGCTGTATGTTTTGAAAACCAAAACTGACCTTCAAATATTCATTTTTGTAACATGCCTGAGGATGTAGAACCAAATATGATGATTTTTAGGTTAACCAAATGTTTGCTTGGCATAGCATATCTCAGATGAAGATTTTGAATGAGTCCATTGGCTTTCACTGCAAAGGTTTCAGAAACCAAATGAAGCATAGAACATTGTTGCAGAATTTAGAAAGAAATATACAGATCATTCAGGTTTACACAAACAGTACCCATTAGAATGTGCAGGTGCTAAAATACCAATTTCCAGGACCTAACTTTAGAAATGTGAAAACCACTGAAACTCTTTTCAGAGAAACCGTAACAGAAGTGAGTCAGATATTGCTTGGGCTTTCTTCTTATTATCATCCATCATAGAGAGAAAAAAAATACTGCAGTAGCAAAGGAACAAGCATCAGCTATCAGCAAAGCACTAGATGTAGCTAATATTCTCCTGATAATGTTTCTGTTGTTTGGCTGTCTTCAGTGCTTGAGATCTAATAATCTTGTTATCTGTTTTCTTTAATCTTTTTTACTCCTCTCTCTTTTAATAACATTTCTAATTTAATTTTTATTTCTTTTTTAATAATTTCTCTTTTTTAAATATTAATCAAAGATCTTGTTGAAATACCTTGTTCAAATAGTAAGAAAAACCTATTTTTATAATAAGTTTTGTTTTCTCTAAGGATAGGTAGAGGGACATATAATTTACTATAAAGGGACTATTTAATCCTCACTCCTTTTATATCCTTGTCTTTTTTGTACCCCTTTGAGACAGAGGATGGTAAGGATGATGAAGACTGTTCTGAAGTTTTTATATTACTGTGGATAACCTTAAAGTTGTCTCTGTAATTGTAAATTGTGAATCATCCAAGATAAGCATAGGAGAATACTTTCGTTTATGAAATGACTGAAATGTACTACAGTGGTCCCTCCACATTCACTAGGTTTAGGGGTATAGGACCTCCACAAAAATTGCAAATACCAAAATATATGTGTGTCTGTGGGAAGGGGGCTGAGTCATGGTGGAGGGAAAGGCGGTGGATTGGCATAGCGGCCTGTACTTCCTCTCTCTCCGCCAACTTCTCCGGGTGTGGAGGGGCAGCCAGAGGGGGTTTGTGGTGCTAAAAAATGGGCTGTGAGCCATTCTTAGCTGGCCAGGCAGGACCTGGTGAAAGAGGAGGACCAAAGGTGGGTCTTTAAAGGTCTGTGCAGTCTGATTGAAGCTGCCAAAAGGGAAGGTTTCCCCAGAAAAGGAGCACCTGAGGTGGGTGGGGTAGTAGGTGGAGAAATTTGCAAGTAATCAAATCCATGAAAGTGAAATCCACAAATGTAGAGTGTCAACTGTATTCCTCTTTCTTTGTGAAACCCACTGGAGCAGCAAATTTAGGTTTTTAAACAGACGTCTTTTGGGGAACAGTTTGTGCTGTGGCCAGAGGGAATCCTGTGGGAAAATGGAGAAGAAGCAACCTGCTCCTAGCTCACACTTGTAGAAACTTCATGAAAGTTTTAGCTAAAAGTTGGAAGGATAAATTTTTGTTCTCTTTTGAGGGAAAATGGAAGGGGAGCAACTGGCAGTCAACTGATGCTTTCAGAAGCCAAGGAGTTGACACTTAGCTAACCCCTCCAAGTGTTGTCTGACAGTAGGACATGGAACCCCTGCTGTCTTCAAGCAG
Organism: Iguana delicatissima; assembly: GCA_948472985.1. Taxonomy (NCBI): domain Eukaryota; kingdom Metazoa; phylum Chordata; class Lepidosauria; order Squamata; family Iguanidae; genus Iguana; species Iguana delicatissima. The sequence continues at coordinate 92,512 of CAOKZL010001690.1, read as the reverse complement.
AGATCAGGAATAGTCCTTGAAAGCACAGGGGAATCTCTGCTGTTATCGCTGATTGAAGATAGCAGGGACTGCGCTTCCCTGAGAGGGGTTGGGCCTTTCTGGAGGAGGAGAGGTCTATTCAGAGTCTCTAGCAGGCCAGATTAGGCTCATAAGCTGAAGGTTCCCCTCCTCAGTAATGTCTTTTGGAAGATATAAAGAATTGAATTCCATTGTAAGAAACATTCTTTTTTAAGTCATGTTTGGTATTATTTGGGCCCTTCTTGGAGGGTGGTGGTTGTTTTTTTTTCTTTCAGCTGAAAGATGCCATGGAAGTGTGTTGAACTATCTGTTGTAGCCAAGAGATCTTTTGCAGATTTCATAGCATCCCATATCAATGGATTTGCCCAGAAAGCATTTGGAACTACGTGCTTGAGGCCGCCTCTAATATAATTCATTTCTGATTTATTGAAAGCACTTGCAAATAAGCTCATTTGGCATTCTTAGCTGCAATAAACATTGTGTGGAGAGAGACCAATGTTTGCCTCATGTCTGCTAACATTCCAAAGCAACAATATTAATTTAAATTGATTTAAACAGAGTTAATTATGAACTTCAGTAATATGATTAATTGATAGCATACTACCTTTTAAAAGTCAATCTTCTTTGTATGCCAGTACTGTGCTATCACAAATGCTATTTTAGAGGTGTTCGTCTATTTTTTAGAAGAGTGAAGTATGAACAATGGTATAAATCTACCATGTAGTTAAGTGTCTAGCAATGCAAAAATCCTCATTTGGAAGCTGTGTGGTTATTTCTGTTTGCTTAAGTAATGTAATATGTTAGAGCTGTAGACCCATCCTGCCTCCCTGAGCAAGTTAATGCAAATAAGAGAGATGCTGCTCCATGGCCTTGGAGCAACTAGACCTACTGCCTTTTAACATTATTTTCTTGCAATAAGTTTAGGAGGCAAAGTTTGCTATCAGCATCAAGTTTTTGCTCCTCTTTCAGGGAGATCACACCCAATTTTAGGAATATGGGAAAGAGGACTACAAGGACTCTTACCAGAATCAGTTTGTGTCATAATTTAGTTAGCTATCATTTCAACATGTGCAGTCTTTAGTCTGTGGATTCTTGGCTCAACATGCTATTCAAGGTGAATTGCAAGGAATATTGTGTTAAAATAAAAGTATTAAAATGTTGAAAATGGAAAAATCATACAGTAATACTCAGCAAGAAAACATAAAACATTCCAAAATACATGACATTAGTAATTAACAGACAACTCAATGTGATTCAGCTAGTTGTCTCTGAGGCTTTGGAGACCAAAAGATCTGCATTGCTTTTCGGTCAACTTAAGAATAGGTGAGCTGGACTTGAGTTGCTGCAAGAAGTATAACAAAAAACAACCACTAAGATTAATTATAGTGTGTACAGTATTGAAATTAGTACTGTTTAATCTTGCTTCAACTGATCTGTTCTATATGTGTGAGATAAGAGACAAAATATATCATCAATAATTTTGGGCATTGTAGAGTTCATTTTGCCTGCTAATGGCAAAAAATTTGCATATGGAGAACATAGTGTTTGCTCACGGTCAATGCTTGCGTTGACATGATACTTCATCTATTTCAAACCTTTGAGTACTTAGCTCCTCTTGTATAAAAGCTGTAGGGCTATTTTTCTAGTTGTATTCTACCCAACTGTTTACAGTTCAGAGATGGCTTTAACCTCTGAATTGCCACTTTGCAGAAGTGAGAACCAGCCAGCAGTCTCCAGCAGGTTCCCCAGCTGGATTGGATTGGCTTCCTGGGGCTAGGGAATATAGGTGGAATTACTGCAGGAGCAGGTCTGCTGCCAGCAGGATCACAGCTGAAGGGGGTGACATCAAAGTGGGGAGAATCACCCCTTTGGGAGTTGCATGAAAGTGAAAGCCTGTCTTCCTGTTATTGCTTTGCAGATGAGAATTGGTCACCTGCTTATGGACACTGCCCTGTTGGGATAAACTGCTGACCAGTTTTATGGGGAAGGGAGGTGTATTTTCAACAAAGGAAGGGAGATGGTCCTGCTCTGAGAGCAGCTATCTAAGTTGTACTAAGTAGAGGGAAATAAGGAAATGGGAGATAGCTGCAGTATCTTGGGAGTAGAGTTAGCAATAGGGTGTTGGCCATCCCTAAACTGTCTCTCATTCCAAATATGGATAGCCATGGCAATAGATACCTGAGTTAAAAATGCTATTACTTAATGCCAGGTTGCCATTCAGGACTTGGTCTTGGATGAACCCGCGGACCTGGTATGTATTACAGATACCTGGCTGAATGATGCTGGAAGGTTTAATCTCTCCATTTTGCCCACTAGAATTCTCCGTGAGGCATTAAGGTGGAGTTGTAGAGATCTATTCAGATAATTTCCCCCCTGTCCGGTTACCTTGTCCCTCAGTCTGCAGGGTCTGAATGTGTTTACTTGAAGATGGGTGGCTGGGACAGATTAGGGATTCTGTTGGTGTATTGCTCACTCCACTGCTCAACAGTCTCCTTCTTGAGCTTGCCAGGGTGGTCTTAGGGTGGTATTGGAGTCCCCATGACTTGTTACACTGGGGGACTTCAACATCTATGCTAAAGTTCCCTTTTGGAAGTGGTTCAGGACTTCATGTCCTCCATGACATACATGGTATGTCCCAAGTGGTATCTGCTTCCCCCCATTTAGCTGGGCAAATTCTAGACTTTATTTTCTATAGGATGGGAAGCTGGTGATCTGGAAATGGAGGAGCTTTCTACTGCTTCATTGTCATGGACAGATCACTTGTTGGTCAGGTTCAGAGTTACTGGGGCTCACAGCCTCTGCAGTGGTGGGGGCTCATAAGATGATCCACCCCTGAAGGCTTGTGGATCCAGAGAGATTCCCGATGGCTCTTGGGGAGTTTCTTGCTGTCTTGACAGGCAGTGCTGTTGAAGCTCTGGTTGATCTCTGGAATGGGGAAATGACCAGGGCAGTGGACACAATAGCTCCTAAGCATCCTGTCTGATGGAGTGCAGTTAAACCAACGTTCTGGTTTTCTGTGGAGCTGGCAGCAATGCAACAAGTGAATTGGAGACTAGAGTGGCACTGGAAGAAAACTCAGAATGAATCTAACTGAAAACAGGATAAAATCCATCTGCAGACCTATGGTGGGGCAATAAAGGGAGCAAAAAGACTTTTTTGTCTAACACCACTGCATCCTCACAGAGCTGTCCAGTGGAGCTATTTCGAATGATCAGGGATCTGTTCCTGTCTGGCCCAAAAGAGAATTTAAAGCCACTCTGCAGCAAAGAATTTGCCCATCACTTTCCAGATTAAATTGCTTCGATTTGCTTTGACTAGGACACCAGAACTGATACAGGTCCATTGATACAGTGATGGCCTATAAAAGTCCTGTATGACTTGGATCCAGACTACTTGAAGGACCATATCTTCCTTTATGATCCCATTAGAAAGGAAGATCTTCTGGAGAGGCTCTTCTCTCTGTTCCACCACCTTCTCAGGCTTGTGGGGGTGGGAGAAAGAAGGGAGAAAACCTTCTCTTTGGCTGTTCTCAGTCTTTGGAACTTACTTCCTAGGGCAGCCAGGATTGCTCCCTCCTTGGTCTCCTTCTGTCAGCAATTATACATTCTTTTGCCATACAAACAATAAACTTACAAAGAAGAACTTCAGTTGAATACCCAGAGAAGGAGATTCAAATCAAATTATTTTGGATGAAATTAAAAGATTGACAGGGGACATGAATCAAATGAAGACAGAATTTAAGCAGGATTTGAAAATGGAACTCTAAAGACATAGAATCTTTTTGTATAAAATTAGCAATAAGATGAAGCAGATGAATGAGAAAATGAGAATACTGGAATACAGAATACAAAAATGTGTTGGGGAAGCTATCTGTGGATCAGCAACAAAGTGCAGATGCATTAACCTTGCTTGATCTTTTCAAAAGGGAAATTCTATGTCTTAGAATTATAGTTGTATTTGAGAAGCAAAATGGGGATATCTACACAAGAGTCTTGGAAGCCCTGGCAGACTTCTTGTAAATACAGAGATAAGATTTTGTCTGTGAACTATATAAGGTGTATCTTCTGGATTCTTCAGTTGCTAGACAAAGAAACCTGCCAAGGAATGTGATTGTGTACTTCATGAGAAAGGAATAAAAGACTCAGATTTTTCAATAACATTATCTAAAACTGCAGATTGATGGGAAAGATGTTATAATTTTTAAAGATTCTGGCTCAGATCCTGAGAAGAAAATGGGATTATACAGTTTTGACCAACAAGCTGAAGCAAGAAGGGATACCTTACTAATGAGAAGATATTACCTCAGTACAATTTCAAGAGCAAAACAGTTTTTGCAGAAAATATGAAATGGAATTTGAAGAGGCAACCCCAATAAAGAGAGAGGAAGAAAAGGCCTCACATTAAAGCTCGAAGGAAGAGAGCAATGCCGAAGAGGAAAGTAAATGTGCTCAGGCCCAGACAGATGTGGTTATGGACTCTGGTGATGATGAGGCCTAAACGTAGCTTTAAGATTTTTCAGTTGGAATATAGGAAGGGCCAATTCAGCTGGTGAAAGGAGATTTTTTTAAAAACTAGACAGAAACTAGACTTGATTTGTTTACAAGAAACACATAAGGAAAAAAGATAATAAATATCTCTCAAATCCTAATTTGAGTAAGAATTTATTTCATCTTATGATACGAAAAGAAGTATGATGATTTATGTGGACTCCAAATTGAATCAGGAAATATACTTTGAGGATACAAATGAGTGTTACATAGGAGCAGAAATATGAATTCAAGGACAAAATTTTTGGCTCTGAGGGTTTATGTTCCCACAGAGAATAGCCCCCTCCTTTTTTTAAGTTATTGAGAGAAGTTTAGAATTCTATAAGAGATGGATTTAGGATGTAGATCGGAATAAATCTACAAATTGATAGGTTGGCTGAAACATGATCAAAGAAAACTCTCGAAGGTGTGTGTGTGTGTTTTTGTTTATTTGTTTATTTGTTTGATGGATGGTTTGGAATTACTTGATACTTGGAGGCTGAAATATGGGGAAACATGAGGGTATACATTCTTTTCAGAAAGACATAGATCTTTTTTAGAACTGATGTTTTTAACATCTAAATGATTAATTAGTATTATTAAAGGCATGGAGACATTACCAAAGACCTTTTCACATTACAAGCCAGTAATACTGACCTTTAAAAAGAGAAACAGTCAGTTTAATTGGAGACTGAATGAAGCCCTGCTTAATAAAGCTGTACCGAATAAAGCCAAACAGATTTTATTTATTTATTTAAGATAAAATGAGTAAAGATACAGAGTGGTTTGGGATGCTGCTGAAGCAGTTATGAAGAGCTTTTTAATACAACAGAACATTGAAATAAAAAGGAAAAGACAACTGAAGAGTCAAAGCAGTTTTGGATAAAATTAATTGGATTTAAAATAAACAAAGATAAGACAGTTACACTGACTAAATATATGACAAAAGATGATCAAAAATTTTGGATGGAAAAAAACAGGATTTAAGATTGCCAAGAAGGTGAAATACAGTAGGTGCCATTCTTAGAAAACAAAATTAAGAGCTGTTTCAGAGTTACCATGTTAAAGTATGGAATGGGATCAAGCAAGATTTATAAAGATGATCTAAGTTGAAACTTTCCTTCTTAGGCAGGATCTCAACCGTAAAGATGAATGTTCTACTGAAGATGTTGCTTTTATTTTTTAAAAAAATCTTTTTGTGAACAACGATGTGCCATTGAAACCATGGCACAAAGATATTTCTTACTTCATCTAGCAAAGGATGATTTGCTAGATGAAGTAAGATTTAAGATTTTGCAGGATATGAAACAAAGACTTGGGTCTTCCAGATTTGAATTTGTCCTAAAATGCCTATATGGGTTTCACCACATGAAGCTTTGTTTAAGAAAGATAGAAATTTTATAGATAACTGGTTTTAAAGATAACATATAGAGATTGTTTAGTGATAGAGGTTTTTTAGTGATGGAAAATGGCAATGTAGAATGAAATCAAATAAAGAATTAATTCAACAGGGCTATGATGTGTTTTGGTTTTCTTATAGACAACTTACTGAACATTCAAAATAAATTCTTACTTGGTTTTAAAATGTCTAAATTTGTTTGAGAAACAATTACATATTGATGATGAACACTTAATTGCTAAACTGTATAGGTTGTTGTTGAAAACTGAAGCAGAGGATGAGCAAGTAAAAGACTGCATGATTAAATGAGCACAGAATGTGTGTCATCATGTACAGATGGAACAATGGGAGAAGATGTGGTCAAGAGATTTGAAATTTACATTGTTACGACTTTAGAAAGAACTTCTATAAAATGATGTATAAATTGTATTTAACACCAGAAAGACCGTCGAAAATGTATAAAGTTTCTACTAATATTTGTTGGAAATGTGAGCAGAAAGAAGGGACATTTTTCATACATGGTAGACATGTGAGAAAGCAAAGAAATGGCTAATGGCTAATGGTCTATCAATGCAAAGAAGACATCTTAAAGTTAAAGATTCATCTGAAACCTGAACTTTTCTTATTGAAACTGATGGGTGATCAGATGGATCAGGAGTTTGAAGAGTATTTCAGTGTATGATTACAGCTGACAGACTTCCTGAGATGGAATAGCCACTTCTCTCCATTTCTGAGTCAAGAGTAGACTCAGAAATGGAGAGAAGTGGCTATTCCATCTCAAGAAGAATCGCTGATGAAGCTGCTTAATTTGGCAGAAACAGATAAATGAACTATTTTACTTAAGGAAGGATCAATTTGGTATAGGTTGATTATATATCCAAGAGTTTAGTGGGGGAGAATCAGTTTTTGGTTTTGAAGATTAGTAGTTAATAGTTAATACTAATCTACAGAAATGTGAAAAGGCAGAAGAAGTACATTTAATATTTTAGCTTTTAACTAACAACTGGAGAAGTAGCAGTCAATGTTATGTGGAAAACAGTCCATTATTTACTTACTTGTAGATATCAGTCCAAATACAATATCTGAAAATGAAATGGTTTGGATTCTGATAGCCATTTTTGTAAGGAAAATTGTAGTGCTCTTTTCTGTTTGTCTTCTCATTCCTAGCAGCACCTCTGTCTCTTTTATTGGTGGCCTGTGCTCCCTTTGGCAGAGGACTACCAATTACTCAAAATAAATTAATTAAATGGTAAGATGTGACACACCCTTCCGCTCTTCTATATTTGAATTGTCAAACTAGTTCCTAGAGAGCCAACATGGTGTAGAGGTTTGAGCATTGGACTGTGGGTTTGGAGAACAGAGTTTGAATCCCTGTTTGGCCGAAGAAACCCACTGGATGACTTTGGGCAAGTCACAGTCTCTCAACCTCAGAAGAAGACAAAGGCAAACTCCCTCTGAACAAATCTTGCCAAGAAGATGCTATGATAGGTTTGCCTTAGGGTTGCTGTGAGTTGGAAATGACTTGAAAGTGTACAACAGTGGTCTTTTAATGAGTTTTAATGTTTAATATTTAAAATTTATAAATTATTTCATTGTGTTGAAATAACTCCTACATTTATATTTTATAAAAGTTTTTGTTAAGTTTTAAATATGTATTGTTTTTAAATGTGTTGTTAGCCACTTTGAGTCTCATTATTGGGATAAAACTGGAATACAAATGAATATAATAATAACAACAACAATAACAACAACAGCCCAGCTGATAATGAGAATGTTAATGTACCCATACAGAAGTCCCAACACAATCATCTACCAATGTGACTACAGCAGAAATGGAGAGCCTTTTTCAGCTTGAGTGCAGCAAAGACTCAACACCCAGCACATCAGGGACCATCTCTGTATGGCTGGCAAGGAACTCCTAGTGTGCTTGCCTGGAGAAGAACATGCATTCACTAATTTAACCTTATCTGTGCACAAACACATTCTCATACCTCATTCATAAAGCACCCATCACATGTCCACTTAATCCATTCACAACTACCCCTACATACCACATGGAAAAGCAATGAAGTGCCCACCAACTCTTGAGTGCTTAATTTCTCACATTCTCTCCCTTTCTATGCCTTTGAGCTTTCCCCTTCTGAGTGCTAGAAAGTGAATCCTGGAAGCTGTATGCTTAGCCTGGGAAGACAGCAGAAAAATGCAAAATTAGAAAATACAAAAAAAGTGTAAAAATACCAGAAATGTCCGTATTGTTTCTTGCTGGTATGGAACTGTGCTTCTGTGGACTGCATATTGCCCTCATGCAGAGGGATCCTGTGAACTATCAATGATGAGAATACACCTCCAAGGAAAACCTTGCACACACCAGCATGTAAGGTGACAACACCAGAACACTCCGTTAGTCCTAGACCATTTCCGCCCTATGCTGTTATAGTGCTATTATTCCACTTTCGACATCCCGTGGAATCCTAGGTCTTGCAGCTTAGGGACTGACATTTAAAATTCTGAGCCAGAGAGTTCTTTGGCCTCAGTAAACTACAAACCTCAGAATTTCACAGAATGTTGAAAGTGGAATAATAGCACTATAACAGTGTAGTACGGAAATGGCCTTAGTGTCATAGCCAAGAATGACTTTGCTACGGTTGTTCCTGGCAGGGTTTGTATCCCTGTATGCATCCCACAATTAACGATATGAGGTAAGAAAGTTCTCAAGAAATTTTCAGTAATCTTTGGGAGAATCTTCCAAGACTATTCTCATTTGCAGAATATTCACCAAAAAATTATTCTCTAAGAATTTTTGAGAATTTAAAAATGTTTTTCATTACCTCTCTAAATAAAATATAGTGTTCAAAATCTGCATACTTCTTAAATGTTATGGAGCTGTCTGGAGCATACTAGATAGTTTGAGAACTTTTTAGCACAGAACATTATGGAACATTCTTCCCTACCCTGAAATGCATGCTTCCTTTCTGTCACACTTGTCCTCTCTCCCTGCCACAACTAACCTTCTACAGCTTTCCACATTGATTGCTGCCACTTTCCTGATGCAACCTCAATCCCTGATGCTGCTTTCTTCCATTTCTTCCCTCTTCCGTTTCTCAGAAGATGAAGGAAAAGAGGAATTGCCACTGCCTTGTTGCCACCACCAGAAACTATTCTCCACAGGGCTAGCTGCTTTCTACCTGTGGGTTTCATTCAACCTGAGCTGTGCTGATCTGGGAAAATGTCTGTGTGACAGAGTTTTAGTAATCTAAATTAGCACATAGTTCATTTTTTCTTATGTTTCTCTTATGTTGATTTCAACAATTACAAATATAATTTTAAAAGTTGTATTAAAATAGCAAATAGTTTAAAGCATGTTTAACAAGTATTAAAGTATTAAAACATTCTTTTTTTGGAGAATATGCTTGTGAATATTATACAAAAGTTTATTTTTTGATATTTTTACAACAGACTTACAAATTTCACAACCACTCTTTTGAAGCACAACACAGTGAGGAGATAGGAGAGTCTATCCAGAATGTTATCTGCTGTTTGTAACCTCAGTATAGGTTAGGTTTCCATCCAGATACCTGGAAGAAACTGTGTTTCTTTGTCTGGGGATTTATTAACATCAGCCTGAAGCCCCTCTGAAGGGGATTGATCATGTGGAGCTCACTGGTAGCTTACATTCTCTCATTACAGGGCAAGTTCTTGCAAGGGAGAGAATGGATAGGAAAACACAGTTTATTTATGGGCTTACAAATGGCAAGCAGGGATTAGAGGATCAGAAATACTACAATGATCAGATGAGAGTAAGGTGTACAAGTTGCTTGGAACAGAGAATTTTCATGGAATTGGATAGTATAAGGAATGGATGTCGTGGAGACTGTTCTGCACCAACAGAATTCTCCACTTACTCTAAGCTTCCAACAGCTGTCCAGAGAAATTGGATATTAGTTCTGGATATAGATACCACCAGTAGATTAATCTGTCATTAAATAATCATTGTCACCATACCTTCACCTATTTCAGTGGTTCTCAACTTGTGGGTCCCCAGATGTTTTTGGACTTCAGCTCCCAGAAGCCCTGAGCATTGACCATAGTGGCTGGGGCTTCTGGGAGCTGAAGTCCACAAACATCTGGGGACCCACAGGTTGAGAACCACCGACCTATTTGATCATTGTTGTGCAGAATATGCATGAATGTTGTCTAGCCAGGAGAGTATAATTCAGGCAAAGTCAGTGGCCTCAGCCTGAATTAATACTCCAGGTTGAAATCAAGTCTTCTCCTAACCTCTAGATGCGGAATATACTGTATTTAATAGTTTACTTAGTTTTTTTGCAGGATCTAACTCTTCAGTGGTTAATAAACAGGTTCTTTTCTCTCCCTTCACCCTTTCTGTTTCTATAGGTTTATCCTTCAGTCTAAAGGAGTAATTCACAACCAGCTTCTAGAAAAGCAAAAGATAGCAGAAGAGAAAATTAAAGAACTAGAGGTACATTTTTGGTCCCTGAAATTATTGTCTTCTGTTACATGTTTTATTTTTATGTCCATAGTACTTTTCACCTCCAAGTGAGGATGTTGAAAAAGAAGCCAATTTGTATAACTCTGTTGGGTTTTTTTTTTTTAAATGATGGAGCAAGTTCCAGTGCATTTCCTGTGCATCATCTTCATCATTTTTATTGGAAATAGATACTGTATTGCAGAAATTTCTTGTACTGAAAGCATGTCAAAAGACCAATAAGCTGACCTATCCCTTCTTATGTAATTGCTGTAGGAACCTTTCTTGTCAGGGTTTGGGTCTTAATGCTTGTCATTGAAATGTTTCTCCTTGACAAAGACAGTGGCATAGCAAGTATGTTTGCGGTGGTGTACATATATTTATAAAAGTCCTTCATTGAGGGAGGTCTTCTGGCACTTTCCAATCTGTGATCTTCTAATTTTAGCAATTTGTTTTAAATGGAAAGAAGGGAATAGATACCTTCAGGGACAACTGTGCTAATGATATGAAGTAAGTTAACATTTTAATAACATTTGGGACTGAATGTCAGATCTGATCATATAAAGACAAAGTCTGTTTGACTCGGCAGCTAAGGACAGGCTTGGCGGCCAGTGCAGGTCAGATGCCCTGCAGGAAAAATGGCAGACATGTTAGAGCTATATTTGTTCCTCTTTCAAAAATGTATTTGTGAATAACAGCTGTCATTTCTGTGTGATGGTAGCCATAGTGACCTCATTGCTATGACAGTTGGCAATGGAGTTAAGGGCCAATACCCCCCAAAAGTTTGAATTCTATTGCTTTGCTAGTTTTACAGTAGTCTGAAGCATATTTGTTTACTGTGCTATCAAGTATGAAGGAATTTCTGTAGCCATGTTAAAAGTTCTGTGATAGCAATGGAGTGGAATCGCGGCTTGTTTGATACAATATGATGGAGGAAGCATTTAAGAAAGTGAATGCAGGCCTTAGTGTTGCATACCAAAATGTCCCATCATTGCTACAGTTTTATAGAGAGGATATTTACGCAGTAGCATTTCTTTCATACCTTCCCAGTATTCATTGTACAGCATTTACTCAGTATCAAAGTGCCATGAGACATTGCCCTTCTCTGTTTTTCTTTTATTGTTTGTTTAAAATGTCTGACTTGCCTTCCGGTCCATAACAGGTTCCCAAGGCAACCTGCAGCAGTCAAAACACATTCAAGCTGAGGTTTGGGGAGGGGGGTTATCTGGCATCTTAAAACTGACATAAAACAACAGTTAACACTGATTACAAGTGTCTTTGTAGCTTCTGCAGGAAGTGACATGAGCAGAGAGCTTGCTAGCCTCAACAGTCTTGTTCTCAACTCTACTCTCAATAGCCTTGGACAGACAGAGCTGACCTCTTCTGTCCTACTGTTGCTATGACTAAGCCAGGCTTTGCAACAGTAGAACACTTTTTGGGGTCAAATACTTCAGACAGCTGTTAGTCAATAAAATAAGGTAGCCAATGAAGACCTAACTAACTTCATTTGATATAACCACCAGCTCTGAATGCCCTGTCTATGCTCTGGCTAATCGAACTGTTCCTGAGACTTGCAAAAGGCATAAATTACCTAGTTTGTTTTTTGGGGGTGTGTGGCACAATCTCCTTTATTATTCTTGAATGTATGATACGTGTAGCAATTTTCAGGGCTGCACGGAGTTATGGAGAGCTGGCATGGTGTAGTGGTTTGAATGTTGGACTTTGCCTCTGGAGACCTTGGTTTGAACCCCCACTCAGCCATGGAAACCCACTGGATAACCTTGGACAAGCCACACGTTCTCACCCTCAGAGAAGGGTAAAGGCAACCCCCCTCTGGACAAATCTTGTCAAGGAACCCCCATGGTTCACCTTAAGGTCACCATAAGTCAAAAATGACTTGAAGCACAAAACAACAACAACAATGGAATCATTTCCGTTGTATCTACTTAATTTTTGTGTCTCTGATTTCCTTGCTATCTACTTAATTTTGGCTCTTGTTTATGTTCTCTAACTCTTATAGTATGTGTATATGCCCCATTTTCAGTACTACAGTGGCTAGACATTTTTGAGAATGAGAGGAAATGAGGACAAATGGGAAAAGAAAGATTTTCTTTCTTTCTTTCTTTGTTTAATTTATGTCACATCTTCCTCCCTGCATGGGATTCAAGGTGGCCTACAAAAATAATGAGAAAAAGCTAAAAAAAAATCATAATAAAATAGCTAAAACACAGTTAAACAGTCCTGATACTAACACACCACTGAATTTTTTAAAGTGCAAAATCATTTTAAAAAATAGTACATATACCTCATGAAAATGACTCCCTGCATCCCATTAATTAATAAATTCCTGTTTGAATAGAAATCTTTGCTGACAAGTCAAAGGAGAGTGGTGGGGGCAGTCTTTTAGATAGGTCTGTCTTTCCTCAGGCAATGCAGAAACTTTCCTGCTTATATTTGAGACATTTATTTTATGTTCAGTTCTTAAAAGGCTTCCTACTGCTATTTTGGATTAGAGTTACTGTTTATAATTACATGGATGTTGCTTGTTTCATTGTAGCGGTTCTCACTAGCAGTAGCAGAGGTTTTGGGAGGTGCCTGTGCAGAGACTCTGGAGCACTGTTAATATGGCTCTGCATTTTGTGAACATATGCAAATAGTTTTGCAGTCCCCAGTGTCTGGATGAGGGGTTGCAATACTTCAGATTCTTATTCTCCATTTTAAAACTTTATGCATGGTAAAGATATTAGACTACTTGTACATGTAGAGACCAAAGATGCAAGAAAACACATTGAAAAAGTAGTCAAGGACAAGGCTTAGGATGGGCTTTGGAAGGTTAAATGAGAATGCTGTATAGAACCACTTAAATAAGTTGAATGGATCCAATGATATGAGGCAGAAGGTTGTTCAGATATCCTAGAAAATTAAAAAGGGTATATAGACATAAGAAAGGCTTTCACAAAGAAGCTCCTTTTTGCAAGTCTCTTTACACCTACCCAGCCCAATTTTCCTCTTTATCCTGTGTCTGGAGTTTTTTAGCAGCATTGGCATTGGGAGGATGGTGAAGGCTAGAGAAACAGAGACTTTCATTGTTGGCTTGCAGTGGTTTGTCTGCAGGAGACAATACAGTAAAGCTTTAGCTGGGAAAGAATGACATTCTGCTTTAGATGGTCACATAGAGGCTGTGTGTGCCTGCCTACAACAGACAAGGTAAACAGCAGCTGTCTCCAGAATCCCTTATTGAGCATGTATCAATGAGAAAACTGAAATAAAGACAGAAAGCAGATATGCATGCCTCAGCTGTTACCTCCAGTGTGTTAAAAAGGCATGGATCTTTAATTTGGCTGCCAAAATGGAAATCATAAGAAAAGTGGAAGCAAGTCATTCCTGGATGCCCTTTGGAAGAAGTGTTCAGGTAGTCTGTAGAAGGGTCAGATGTTTTTGATTAATTAGGCAAGACTTGCCTGACTTGGTTGTTTCATTTCACACATGGTTTTGATTAGGAAAAGAAATAAAGCCAGGTAACAATGGGAAACCACTAATGAATGCCAGGTGCTGTAGGTTATTCAGAGAAAGGAACTGGCAAAACTATCTCTGAGTATTCCTTACCTAAGAAAACCCATGAAATTCATGGGGTTGCCATAAGGCAACAGGTGACTTGAAGACAGAGAGAGACAGTGAGAGCATAGTGTCGTACTAGTCCCCCCTATATTAAGCATTATTACAGCTACTTGCCAAAATTAATCCCAACAGCATGCTAAATCAGATCATGTTCTGTTTAAAGTTCTGAAAAAAATTCTGCTTCAAATTTCCAATTCAGAAATTTTCTGGAACCCCCAGATCACTTCATGGAGGTTTCTAATGTCTTGGGATGATCTTTCTTAAGATCTTTTCTTCCAAGGCTTTTCTAGCTCTGCTCTCTGAAATGTTTTACTACTGTCAATGCTGACACCTGATCCTGGGGCCTTTGAATCATAGAACTGGAAGTGACCACAGGGGCCATTGAATCCAAACCCCTGCTGTGAAGGAACCCACATCAAAGCATTCCTGACAGATGGCCATCCAGCCTCTGCTTAAAAACCTCCAAAGAAGGAGACTCCACCACACTCCAAGGTATACAAAGTGTGTGCAACAGCTGAACTATGGCCCCTTCCCAAGAACTGTTTGGTCCTGTGGAGAGCCTTCTCTGAACTGAAAATGTGTGTTCTCACATGTTTGATAATACTGCTTGTTCTTGATATGTTTTATTGAGGTCTGTATTGTGGGAGAAGGAGAGTTCTATTTTGTAACTGTATTAATGATGCAGGCACTCGCCACTTCTTTGGTCAAATCTGCTGTCAGAAAAGTCGCCCTTTCTCCTTTGTTTTTAAAGAAAAATGATCCACAAATTGTAGAACAACATGATTTCAGGAAGTTACTATCTGTTTTTCCTTGAGCTACTAATGTTTAAATGTGGGCTTTCAGAGAGAATAACTTTGTGGTATCGAAGGCACGGGATACACCCATTCCTCCTTATGGAAGGAAGTGATTGTGGCTATGTTTTCCCTGTTAGTACTTGATAATCCCTTTCTCCCCTTTACTATTCTCAGCCTGCTTAGTTGTTGGGCGTTGTCAGATGAAGTAGCTAAAAATAACAAATAAGGGGGAGGCTGTTATAAGGTGGATTTCTGCATTGCTGCCACTTGCTGCATTTATATTTGCCATATGAATGGGCAGGGGAACGAAGCCTGTTGGCATTTTTAATAAATGGGATTTCTGTTGCTTTGTGTTTCATGCTTCTTTAGCCTTCATTATGTATAGGAGGGGCATGGCTGAGAGTTGCTGTACTTGTTGTCTTCCACCAGAATTCTTGTCCTGTGAAACCATAGGAAGACAAAGATCCCAATTCTTTCTAAGCTGCAGTTAAGCTGTTTCAGCCCATGAAGGTCATCCTCTTGATGAGTTTTAGAAGGCTTATAGTCCAAAAGTGGCTTCAGCTTAAAAAATGAGTAGAGAATTTTATCTGATTATTCCAAATCTAGATTTACTTCTTAAACCTCATAATTCACTTTAGGAAGACTTCTGGTTTTGGGGAAGTGTTTTCAGTAATAGGAAACTTATCTTATCTCTAATTTTGTATCCATTTTTCAGTAATTCCCCATTACTGTGATATCTATAATTAGCAGTGTTCTGCTAATTATTATCTTAAATTATTAACAATTCAATAATTTTTAATAATCAGCAGGATACTGCAATTAATTTAGATAGTTTTCAAAATAATGACAATATATAGCTCTCTCTGTCCAAAACAATAATAACTTGCCAGGTTTCTCTCCCTTTTATAAGATTTTAAAACGATCCTTAGTGTACACAGGAGGCAAAGTATCATGTAAATTTAATTCTAAAATGGTTTTCTTTTTGGTTTAAAAATGTTCGTACTTGTAAAACCAGTTATTTAAATGGGTGGTCTTGGGTTACCATTGCTTTAATTCTTTGTTTTGGGAAAATGTTTTCTCTTTGAGCTTTCTTCCTTTCGTAACTTTCCAATGGAAAAGGCTTTTAAAACAAACCATTTTCCCTCACAGCCAAGTAAAACTAATTATTCATACTCCTCACTCCCACCAACAACACCACTGTCCCTTGGTGGTTGTATTCCAACCTGTATTTTAATTTGGACATCCTGATGTTGACACAGCTGCACAGTCATGATAACAAGGGGGAATGGGAGTTTCCTGGGTTTTTATTTTTTATGGGGAGGGGGTCCCAGCCATTCCGCCTCTGTACTATGTTTCATGACATTAGAAAGATGCCCATGAGATCAGTGGTGGTGGTGAGACACCTGCACTTCCCCTTTTCCAAAGTGCATCTTAGCTCACTGACTTAGCAAGAAATGTATGTGTTGTTGTGGCCAAGTCCACGTCAAGGATTTTTGCCCCCTTAGCAAATTGACATCTTGATATTACAGCGTCTCCACTCTCCTTCCAAATCAGGGTTGCTAAGTTTCTGTTTTCAAAATCCAGATCTCAAGGACAATGTATATTGAAAGTGTCATATTTTGAAACTGTGTCTCTATATACTTCTTGTTGATAAAAAGGGCTACTCTTAACAGAGCTTTAGGGAGGCGTACCAAGACCATAACAGAGGCAGAATCAGTTTGCACCTAAAGCAAGCTGAGATTGCAGACAAAAGACAGAATTTACAATTTCCTTCTTACCAGTCTTGTCTTGTGTAGTGGGCATTACAATTGGAGTCTTATATTTTGTGCAGCCTAGCTTCAAAACAATGCAGTGCTAACTTGCCTGGTAACTATGTTGGATAATTACTTTACTTGTAATTTCTCTATACTGCCTCCCTTACTAGAATCACACTGCATCACCACCCCCTCAGATGAAGAAGAGACGACTTGCTCAGGTAGTGTGCTTTGCCATCTTACTGTATGCTGCTCACCTGTGGCTGGCCTTGAATGACCCCTGGAGCCAGGGATCTCTTGGGATTTGGGGGATGAATGAGAGCAAGGGCTATCCAGTTTTTGGAGGAAGTGAAGAAGGCAGGTAATGCCTTTCTATTGTATATCAACCTACCTGTTTTGCAGATTTTTTAAAAAATATCAGAGCTGGAAGGGATGTGCTTTAAAAAAGGAAGTGGAGTAACCACTGAAATAGTAGAGGAATGAGCAAGGTAAGGCATGTAGTGGCAGTTAAATTGTTAAGAGGTGTGTGTGGAGAAAGCAGTATATACAGATTCCTGTCAGACCTCTCCTATATTAGTGAGCTGGAGTACCTTGGTAACATTCCTCCTGGGCTTAAGGTATTGTTACTGAATGTCATGTGAGTAAGTGGGAAGCCATCCAAGACTTGATCCTGGACGAGCACACTGATCTGGCTTGTATCACAGAGAGTGAGTAGATATTGCTATGCTCCTTTTCTCCCTGGAGAAGTGCACATTCTCAGGAAGGCTTCAGGAGCAATCCACAACACTCTGTGTAACTCCTTTGCTCAAGCTGACCAAGGCAGGAGTCGAATATTCTAATCTGTTAATATTGTTGGATCTCACCTCCCGCTTTCAGTTTTTCTTCTCCTGCCTTACCACCTGGTTGAGGAATCTCCCTCTTAGAATGCCTAACTAAAATAATAAGTGTAATTGGGTGACTGTTTAGTTTAGTGGGGTAACAGTGAGAAGAGGGCAGAATAGAATTTTCTTTAGAGAACTCAAGAAAGAATAGCAATGGCAGTAGCACTCAAAACCCTGCAAGTGTGCAGGAAAAGGAGCAAGTAAGCTTGCTGATCAAGGCAGCAGCTGATCAGATTAACCTGATCAGATTGACTGCTGATCAAGCTTTGAGTGCAACCTTGTTGTTGAGGAAAATATTTTGGGTATCGATTGAGAGCGAAATGGAGGAGAAATCCCCTACTCAATGCTCAGAAACCCATCCCATCATTACTAAGGTAAAAGATTCAATACCCAAGAAGCCTAAGAAAGACAAGCTAAAGAGAAAGGAAAAGGTGAAAGGTTTACCAGAGTGTCCCCTCAGGTGAACAAAAGTGGAACAAATTTTTCAGCTGCATCTTTAACTTCTGGATACCATTTTGAATTAGGGGATTCTACACAGAAGGGAGGGATTGGAGTGAGAAAACTATCCAGCCAATCCCCGAGGTTAACTGAACTGAATGCTCAAATGCAAAAAGGGCAGGGGAAGTGCAGCATGTTGCTATAGAAACCCTGCAAAAGGAAAAAAAAAACTTCCCTTTTAAACTCAAGTCTCAGATGAGCTCAGGGGGAGGTGGCAGTGTTCCTAGCCTTGTGGTCATCGCAGAGATAGGCAAATGCAGCAAGGAGTGGTTTGGAATTGAGGAATGGGGCTTCAGGTAAAGCATCTTCAGGTCAACAGAATATTTTGGAATATTAATTACAGAAGTATTTAGAGAATTAGTTATTGAGGAGTTAGGAGCATAGGAGTGTAGGCAGAGCAATTGGAGCGGAATTAATTTGCAAAGCCTTATGTATGTGTTGAGTGTATTGGGCAGAGAGGACAGGGACACAATGAATTGTTCAACATCAAATTTGTAGTTAATGATTTAAATGCACAACCAAACTTAAGCGGGGCAAGGGCCCTGACATATAGTAGTGAGTCAAGGCAGCAAAGGCAAGAGCCAAGGAAATGTGTGAACAAGACCAAGTATGTATTAAATAATGAAGGGGCTGATATGAGAAACTTAGCGTTCAGAGATCAAGTGCATTCAGATTCAGATATGGAATTGGCTCAAGAAAAGTATTTTTCACAAGATGACAGTGGCTCTCATACTGAGAGAGACCAGTCTTCAGAAGAGGAGGAGATGGAAGAATCTGCCAAGTTGAGGTCGTTTGAGACAGATTAATTTATGTTAATGCTCAAGAAAGTATTGATACCTTTATGATTAGGAGAATCAACTGAAGACACTGATGGCAAGATAGGTCGATAGCAGCAGTTTTGAAGAGAAAGCCTGCCAAATCATAGAGATTCCCATGCCTGAGTTGTTTTTGAACCTTATTAAAGCAGAGTAGGGGGATACAGCATCCTCAAAAAGGTTTATGGGTTTTTATAAAAGAAGATAGATATTTCATCATTTGGAAAAACAAAAAATTGGATATAATTTGTCTACAAGAGGTTCGCATAAGGACTCAAGATTTGAAATATGTCAGAAATCCGAAACTGGGTAACTGCTTTGCAGCTATGATTGATCAGAAGAAAAGGGGGGTATTGATATACGTCAGTTCAAGATATGGTGCACAACAAAAATTTCGGGATAATAACGGGCGATATTTGGCAATAGAAGTAAATATGAAACAGGACAAGATATTAATAGTTGGAGTATATGCACCTAATGGAGCTAAAGGAGAATTCTTCCCCAAAATACACAATGAGATACAGAAATATGTACAAGAAACAGGAAACGCAAAAGTTATCATTCTGGGGGACTTTAATGGAGTTATCAATCCAAAAGTTGACAGAACAGTACAGAAGTTAGTCCCTCGAAACAACGGTAAACTGCCTAAGAGTTTTTTCCAAATGGTGGGTGATCTAGATCTTTATGATACATGGAGATATAAAAATGGACAATTAGGTGGATATACATTTTTTTCAGACAGACATAAATCAATGTCTAGGATTGATATGATTTTGACATCTAAGGATTTGATGTTGAAGACAGTGGATATAGACATTCTTCCAAATTTATGTTCAGGTCATAATCCGTTGCAGATGAAATTTAAGATTATAGACAGAGAGAGGACATGGAGATTGAATGAAGAGATATTCAAGGGGGAGAAGTACATTAAACAAGCAAAAATAGAATTAAATAATTATTTTAAGGAGAATGTGACATCGGAATTACCAATGAAAATAATTTGGGATGCAAGTAAAGCTGTGATACGAGGAAACTTTATCAGATGGTCCGCGGAAATCAGGAAAGAGAGGAAACAGACCAAAGATTTGATTCTGGGGAGGATGAAAAAACTAAAGAAACAGATGAGTGAAAAACTGACCAACAACAAAATAAGACAACAGATGAAGGTTTGTCAAGCTGAATTAAATCAACTAAATTTGCAGGAAATAGAACAACCGATACGAAGAGTGAGATTTTTTTTTTGAACAGGCAAATAAACCTTCTAAACGTTTAGCTAGTTTACTTCGTAAAAGAAGGGTTAGAGATATTATTACGGAGATTAGAGTCGGTGACGGGAAAACTACAAAACAAGAGGAGATAAAACAGGCTTTTTATAAATATTACATGAAGTTAATGAGTTCAATCTCCTCAGCGAAAAAACAAAAAGAAATGGAAGAATATTTGGAAAAAATGAACAAAATGAGATTCACCGAGGAGCAGAAATTGATGCTGAACAAACCCATATCGATGATGGAGACAGTTGAAGCTATTAGGAATTTGAAGAATGACAAATCATCTGGACCCAGACGGCTTTACTACAAAATGTTACAAAATAATGGAACATGAAGTTTCGATACCTTTGCAGAATACAATGAATGAGACAAGAAAGGAGGGAATACCTGACACCTGGAAGAAAGCTAATGTGGCTCTAATAGCAAAAGAAGGAAGAGACTTAAGAAATGTCAAGAATTATAGACCAATTTCACTACTAAACACAGACTATAAAATCTTTGCTGCAATTCTGGCTGAAAGACTTAAAAAGTTCTTCAAGAAAATATACATGAGGACCAGAATGGCTTCTTACCAAAGAGAATGATGCGAGACAATATTAGGACAGTGCTAAATATAATTGAGTATTATGAGAAACATAATGAAAGAAAATTGGCAGTGATATTTGTGGATGCAGAAAAGGCCTTTGATATGATTAATTGGTCATTCTTGAAGACGGTCATTAAACAGGCTCAAGCCGGAGACAAATTTATCTCTTGGATTGAAGCAGTATACAGTCAACAACAGGCAAGACTGATTATTAATGGAGAGAGAACAACACAGATTGAATTGCATAGGGGAACAAGACAAGGCTGTCCCCTATCTCCACTGTTATTTATCATGACATTGGAAATACTTAATAATGCCATAAGGGAAGACAAAGCAATCAGAGGACTTCAGATAAAGAAATATCAGTATAAACTCAAAGCATTTGCAGATGATTTGGTTTTGTTTCTGGATGATCCTCTTAGCAGTATTCAAAGGTTGATGGATATTATTCAAGAATATGGAGAATTTTCTGGATTCAAGATAAACAAGGAAAAAACAGTGCTTATAACAACAAACGTGAGGGAGAAAGAAGAGAAGGAACTTGAGCATTTAACAGGTTTTAATAAAGGTCAAAAAGCAAAATATCTGGGTGTCTGGATTACAAAAAGAAATAATGAACTATTTCAGAATAATTATGAAAAAAAATGGAAAGAAATAATCAAGGATTTGGAGAAATGGACTAGAATGTGACTATCTTTGATGGGAAGAGTGGCAGTCATAAAAATGAACATACTTCCAAAGATGAATTACCTTTTCCAAAATCTTCCTATTATTGCAAATACTAAGCCTTTTATACAATGGAAGAGAGATTTAACTAAATTTATATGGCAAGGAAAAAAACCAAGAATAAAATGGAATATCATGACAGACTCAATAAGAAGAGGAGGGTTGGGTTACCGGATTTACAGATATATTTCAAGGCAGCGGCATTTACTTGGATAAAAGACTGGATGAATCTTCAAAATACAAGAATGTTGACATTAGAGGGAACGGATTTAAGGATGGGTTGGCATGCCTATATGTTCTATGGGAAAGCTGTGGTTGACAAAGACTTTGTTCATCATTTTGCAAGAAAATCACTACTTAAAATATGGACTGACTACAAGAATAAGAACATTAGGCAACTACCTACATGGGTCTCCCCTCAAGAAGCCTTCTTTGGAAGATGGTCTGATTCAGATAAGTGGCTGTGTTATGATGACATATTAGAAAAGACAAATCTGAATCTTTTTAAGATGAAATCAAGAGAAAAATTGGAATCAGAAGGAATAAAGTTAAACTGGTTCCCTTACAGACGGTTAACTGAGCGATTCCAGATGGATGTGAAAACATATGGAATAGAACAAAAAGAGCAAGGAAGAATACTGAAGTTACTGTGGGAAAACCCACCTCATTTATTATCACATGTATACCAGGAGATTTTAAATCAAGAAAGAGAAGATGAGACAGTCAAATCAGCAGTAATATTGTGGGCTCAAAATGTCAGACATCCAATTCAATTAGAGCACTGGGAACAGAGCTGGCAACGGACACAAAAATTTACTACACCTCAGAATCAAAAAGAGAACTATTATAAGCTTTTTCACAGATGGTACATGACACCAGAAAAATTAAAGAAAATATATAATACGGGAACAGGTCAGTGTTGGAAGTGTCAGGAGAATGTTGGAACACTATTTCATATGTGGTGGTCATGTCCTAAGGCTAAAAGATATTGGAATGATATACACAATATGATATGTAAAATATTGAGGGTTCAAATTGATAAGAAATCTGAACTGTACTTATTAAATATGACACGTGTTGGATGGAACTGTTGCAAAGAAATATTGGCAAATAATGCTGTATATGATTGCGACAACCCGTACTGAATATGCAAGGCTATGGAAAACTGAGCAGATACCCACAATAGAGCAATGGTGGGCAACTTTTATTGAAAATCGGAATGCAGATATAGTCTCTCAGAGATTAAAAGGAAAATCAGGTGATGACATTAACAAAGAATAGCAAATTGTTCTGGAAATGGGTTGGGTGTTGACAGGTAACAATTCTTAATTCATGGTAGCATGAGTAGTTAGAAGTAAAAATCGGTGGAATATCATGGAACATGTAAAGTAGGGCCGAAGAGCAGGATCCATCTTGTATGTTAACAAATGTAATGCAATGCATAATGTTGGTATGTCGATGAAATAGCAGTATTGAAATCCAGAGAGGAGTGGAAGATAGTGGTAATAGTTCGGTAAAATATACAATGAGAAATATTGTTTTATACGATGTAACCACAATAAAATTAATTAAAAAAAGGGTTTATGGGTTTCAGTAGAAACCTTTATACATTGACAAGAAGACAAGAGCTTTTTTCAATCCCACTGGTGGATGCTCCTGTCTCTGCTTTGGTGACCAGTGTGATTATTCCTAAGGAGGGGAACATTTTGTTAAAGGATTCAGATGAAAAAGAATTGATTTGGCCTTGAAGTGTTTTGACAGGGTATCACAGTCTCTATTAAGGCTTTAGTTGCTTGTTTGCCAGAGCAGGATTTCTGTGGATTCAGGAAGTACTTGGGGTGGAGGATGCACTCATACTATTCAGAAAGTTCTAGTCAGATTAGAACAAATTCTCCAATATGTTGCAGATGCAGGTTACAGTGCGACTATGCTTGCGGGAAGGTCAGTAGCAGCAATGATGGTGGGGCATAGGTCCTTATAGTTAAAGCATTGGGAGGCAGATGCGGAATCCTGGGCCAATCTAGCTAGTGTACCCTTCAAAGGAAAATTGTTATTTGGGGAAAATGTTCTTTAAAAGATTTTGGTGGAAGGGAAGGATAAAATACAAATTCTTCCATCTTTGCAAATGAAAGAAGTGGAGAGAAGGAGAAAGCTTTTCCTTTTGAGGGGGAAGAGGCTTTCAAAGACAGAGAGTCAAAGATATAGACAGCAGTGGAATAGAAACATATTGTAGTTTAGATAGCAAAGTTGGCAGCAGTCAAAATAAGGATCAACCTAACCCAGTAGAGGTGGGAAGCAGCAGTATAGTCTTGAGCAGCATTCTGGTGGGGGAAGGTTACTTCACTTTGGCCATCTTTGAGAAAACATTACAACAGACAAATGGGTTTTAAGAGTGGTACAGAGAGGTTACCAAATTGTTTTTGCAAGAAGGCCAAAGGGAAGATACCTATTTTCACCAGTTCCAAAAAATGAAGGGAAGAGAAAGATAGTGCAGAATAAAATACAGTATTTGCTGCAAACAAAAGAAATGGAACCAATACTTGGCAATCAAAGATTCCAGTGGATATATTCCATATTCTTCATGGTTCCAAAATAGCAGTGGTTATCATCCTGTGTTGGACTGTGAAGTGTCTAATCACTTCATTCAGTACAGGAGAATCAGAATGGACATTCTCCAAACAATTTTACAAAACCTGGAGAGTGATTATTTGATTTCTGTAGATTTACGGGAAGCATACTTAACGTGTGCCAGTCATTGTCATGTACAGGAAATTTCTCAAGATTTGACTTCAACAGCAACCATTTTCAATTCAGGGCACTCCTGTTTGGCCTTGCTTTTGTACCCAGGGTCTTTACCAAGATGTTAATTCCAGTAATTGCACATCTAAGACATCAGTGAATACAATTGTATCCCTATTTGGATGACATATCAATGAAGGCAGGGAATGCAAGCAAGGGAGAGCAGGATCTTGGAGTAATATACAGTGTTTGCAGGAGTTTAGGTTCTTTATAAGCTTCAAAAAGAGCCAATTAGTATCTACTCAAAGGATTTTTTATTTGGGAGCAGAGAGAGATACTTGCAGGTCTGTGTGTTCCCTTTGAGAGAGAGGAAGATGAAAATAAGAGGAAGTGTTAGCTGTGAGGGGTCCAAAGTCAGTGGATCTGATGAATCTTGAAATGTTAGAAATGCTGGTGTCTACCAGTGATGTATTTAAGTCTTTTACTCGAAGTCTCAAGTCAAGTCTGGAAGCCAACTTTATACCCCAACCAAAATTTCAGAATTAATAGATAGAGTGAAATAAATTCAGTTTTAACAATTCAAGCAGAGTCAGCTCTCCACATTTGAAATTTTGCCATCTGCAGCTTTGGAAGTGGGGAATAGGATCTTATCTTACTCCCCATTATTGAAGATTCAAAAGTGTTAAAAGGGAGGATCCTTATTCCTCAAGCCCGTTGCCTAACACATTTGCTGTTCCCCTCTAAGAAATGCACCCTGCACTCTGGGGGCAAGTTGCTCTTAGGAACCATTTTAGAAGGCTCCTCCAATATGGAGAAGGAACAGGCTGCTGAGCAGACCTTGAACCTACCTTAAGCCCATTGCCTAACCTGTTTGCTGTTCCCCTCTGAGAAATGTGCCCACACTTTGGGTTTGAGAGAGATTGTCATGTGACTAGTAGACAAAAGGAGATGGAGGCATTGTTCAAAGTTGTAAGGTTTCTGGATGAATGCATTATGTTAACTGAACCAAGGGCATCAAGTCAGTCATTAAAAATATACATGTCTTGAGTTGAGTTGAGTCATTGCATCATTTACAGCCAAGTCGAGTTGAGTCAAGTTACTGAAGTGACACAAGTCCTACTTGAGTCTGAGTTTGTCGAGTCTAGTCTACATCACTGGTGTCTACTGTTCAGTTGGTTCCATGGTCTGGATTCCATATCAGGCCGCTACAGTTGTTTATGAGACCATTTCAAGGCTACATTATCAGAAAAGCACATATGACGTTGATAGTGCCAAGTTAAATATGGAAAGAGTTGAGGTGGTAGCTGAAACCCAGGAATGTCATCTGTATCTCAGGACAGAATAGCAATCACATCAGATGCCAGTCTGTATGGTTGGGGAGTACATTGTCTGAGGATGACAACTCAGGGCAAATAGACAGAGAAAGAGAAAAAACTCAGTATAAACCTTCTAGAATGAGCGCAATCAGGTTAGCAATATGTCAGTTTGCAGATGCAGTAAAGAACAAAGATATGCTGGTTTATATGGACAATATCTCAGTAAAAGCTTGTTTGAACTACCAAGGAGGTACAAGACCCAAGCAGTTAATGAATGAGGCTACCACGATTCTAGCGTGGGAGAGAAGAACATTAGGTTTCTGTCCGCGGTTCATTTAAAGGGAACTCTAAATTTGCAAGTGGCCTATTTGAACAGAAATTCGATTCATCAAAGAGAATGGAGCTTAAATCAGGAAGTATTCAGTAATTTGCAAGAAAGGTTTAGTGGCTTTTCAGTGGATCTGTTCTCTTTTGGGAGAAATCACAAGCTACCCAAGTATTTTTCTATAGATGGAAGCTTAGATTCAGAAAGTCAAGATGCCTTAAGAGCAGATTGGCTGGAGGGCCTGTTATACTTTTTCCTCCATTGCCTATTTTGCAAAAAATGTTACAAAAAATAGAAGAGCAGAAGGCACATATAGTTTTGGTGGTGCCACATTGGCTATGCAGACCATGGTTTCCTCTGCTACTGAATGTGTCAATGGAACGGCCTTATCGATTACCAGTCAGGCCAGATCCGCTGATGCAGGGGCTGATTTGTCATCCAGATCCTCAGTGGCTGAGTTTGACCGCTTGAAGGTTGAACAGCACTCTTTAAAGGAAAAGGGATTTGAAGACTCTCTAATTAGGTCGATACTATCATCCAGAAGAAGTTCAACACAAAAAATCTATGAAACAACATGGAAAGTTTTTAAGCAGTGGTTTAGGACTAATTTGGTGAATATAAGTAACATGAAATGCTGCTGTTTTTGCAAAATGGTTTAAACAAAAGACTAAGACCTAACACCTTGAAAAGACAAGTAGCAACATTATCAACAATAATACTAAGTGATGAGAAACCACTGTCAGCAGATTTCAATGTGAATTGATTTTTAAGAGGAGAGGAACGAGTTTGCAAGCTCAACCAATGGTTTTCATCCTGGATCTAAATTTCATGTTAAACCAATTGACTTTACTATCCTTTGAGCCTCTAAAGGAAGCATCCCTAAGGTTACTGACATTCAAAGTGGTTTTCTTAGTTACCATAGCTTCAGCGAGAAGGGTCTCAGAAATTGGGACATTGTCAGTGAATCCAAATCTAGTAAGTTTGAAAGGGATTCAGTGGTGTTAACAGTGGATCCAATCATTCAGATCCAAGTGCTTGTCAACGGGTACATTGTTATCAACAATAACTTTGCCAAGTTTTTGTCCCAGTCCAGTTCATCCAACAGAGAAGAACTCATTGGATGTCCTGAGAGTGGTCAAAGTGTATGTGTATAGAACAAAGAGAATAAGGAACACAGAGGCACTGTTTGTTTCATGTAACCCAAGAACTTTGGGATATAAAGTTTCAAAGTTAACAATTTCAAGGTGGTTAAAGAGCTGTATTTACTGTTGTTATGATTATGCTAATACTCGCAGGCTGAATAAAATGTGGGTACATTCCACAAAGTCATTGGCAACCACAGCAGGGTTCAGAACAACTGTATTGCTAGAGGATGTCTGTAAAGCAGCAGCTTGGAAAGAACCAACTACTTTCATTAGGCACTACAAAATAGACAAGATTGCTTCAGGACAGGCTATCTTTGGAAGAACAGTATTTCAGGCAGTGGCACAAAGGTAGGCAGCCAGTCCCATCCTTAATGAGTATGGCTTGGGTACGTTCCAGAGTGTTGTGGATTGCTCCTGAAGCCTTTCTGAGAGCAAGAGGTAGGTACTTAATAAGAAAGATCATTCTAAGAAGGCTGAAGGAGCAATCCAACCCCTCCTGTGGCTGCCTATGGGGAAAAAAGATAGTAGATACAGGGGACTTGTGCAGGCAAGGCTGTATAACAGACTGAAGGAGGAAGCTGAGATCCAACAATGTTAATGGATTAGAACATTTGAACACCCCGCCTTGGTGAGCTGGTGTAAGGGAATAACCCAGAGTGGTGTGGATTGCTCCTTCAGCCTTCCTCAAAAGATCTTTCTCAGTAAGTACCAACCTCTTATTATAACCATATCGTAGTGTGGACAAAACCAGAGCACTAAGTGACTGTCAGTGCCTTTTATTAGTCCTGATACATTATTGACAGATTGTTGGTTTCTCTCACCTCTGGCCATTATCATTGGTGTCAAGGAGCAGGATCGCCACCTCTGGAGAAAGCTCATGTCATGGCTAGCACACCACTTGGTTAATTGCCAGACCAAAGGATTAATATCAGTTGGACTTGATGGAAACTGATGGTAGGTTACCTTAGGACCTGGCTGCTAAACACTGTGGGTTGACTCTGAATACATCATTTTGACTGTGGAGTTAGAAGGAACTTCCAGGGCTATCTAGTCCAATTCTGTACCTGTTGAAGAATCCACAGCTAAAGCATTTCTGCGAAATAGCTGTCCAAGATCTGTTTCAAAAGTTTCAAATGCTCTAGGATCCAGCTCTTGGACTTGGAAAGTGATTCTGCTGATAGACTGTCCCTGAATTTGTCCTCTCATTTTATATAAATTTAAAAGAAGACACACACAGCTTTTCTGAGGATGATGTAGCTTTCCTAAAGATGATTACCAGTTTGCTAGAGATCCTGGGTTGGGTTACCTGGCTGAGAAACCAACATTACCTGAAGTTGGGACCCAGTGGGGCCAATTTCACTAGGGTCTTCTTGGCTGCCTCAACAGAAGCAATGGAAGTTCCACTCTCTGTTGGAGGAGATCAGACACTAGGAATGGCTGTCAAGCTGAGGTCCAAAGCATCAGTATTACAATGTGTTTTATCAGGTCCAGATTGACATTGTATATTTTGCTGTGCCTAGGGTGAACTACCCTGTGACTACTTGGACTTCAAAGGTCTTTGTCTCTGCTGATAACAAATCTCATGAGAGCAACTGTGGTCCTCGGAACCACAACTCAGCCACAATCACCACCCAAAGCTTAAGGACACGTTCTTCAAAATTCAGTTCTTGAAGAATGCTGACAGGCAATAAAAGACGCTTTTCATGCGTCACCTTCTGATCTGGGTGAGGAAACCAGTTCTCACCAGAGAGAGGAGGAAAAAAGTCTTCCCAGTCTTCTTTACAGTCCGAGAGAAGAGTGACAAGAGAGACATCCTGGACCTGAAAAGAATCAGGTGCCATCTAAAAAGCTGAAGTTTCAGATGGAACCAGTGTGTTCAGTCTGTGAAATCCTCAGGAGAGATTACTGTCTCACCTGCACTGACCCCCACAAAGGCTGCCTGCACATTCCTTTTGGATCAACCCACTGGGGGTTTCTCTTCATTTGTTATGAGAAAGACCAGTGCCAATTCAAGGCCTTACTCTTCAGGCTGGTCATGGCACCATGTATTTTTATGAAGTCCCTAATTGCTTTTGTGGTTCTGTGGAATGTTGGTGCACTTTTACATGGACTACCTCCAGATCTGTTTGCACTTCTACAATTACATCCAGGACATGAGGAAAGTGCTATTTTTTCTCTAACCACATGAGGTTCCTCTGTCACAGTCCCTGCTGGGAGTGATTCTGAAGGATGGAGCTTCTTGTCTCCAGTATGCTAGGTGTCACTGTCCTAACTGGCACAGAAGGTCCAGGAGAATCAACATGTCACCTTCTAAGTCTGGTGAGGGTTGTGGACAAGATGGTGTCCTATTAGGACTTGGTTTAGAAGGCAAGGTTGAGATTCCACCTTACCTTCATACTGTCAGCATGAGATGATAGAAAACTGCAGTGTGTGCATAGATCTAGTGTTCATGCTCATGTTCATTTATTTCTTGAAAGGCAGTTTCAGTGCTGGAGAAATCATGTTAGTTGTCGTGGCTGTTGGCTCAAAGTTCCATTTCATTCCACACACTATTTAGCATAAATGCAGATCTGTTGGGAGGAGAAGTGAGGAGTTCCACCAATATGTCACTGATATTGAACTGGATACAGTGGAGAGTGGTGACTGTAATCCATAAAGCTCTATAATCAGAGCTTTACAAACTGTGTGTCGTGACACGCTAGTGTATCAGCTGCAATGTGTAGGTTGCCATGCGAATGTAACAGGTGGAGGGGCTGCCTGTCCTGCCGCTATTGCCCTTGGCCGAGGAAGGCCCCGGCGAGGGTGGTGATGGTGGGTCAGTCCCGGGTGGAGGGGCTGCCTCTCCTGTTTCTGCCACCCTGGGCTGAGGAAGACCCCGGGGAGGGTGGTGGCGAGCTAGGCTTGGGTGGAGGGGCTTCTTCCACTTACTGAATTACTTACTGAATTATTGTGATGTGAAATGATGCGTGTCTAAAAAGTGTGTCACCAACATGAAAAGTTTGGAAAGCTCTGCTCTATATGACTTGGGATCAAGCCTAGCTGGGCTTTAAGATCCTCTGGGAAGATCTTTTGTTTGACCCTGCTGCCATTCAAGGCATATTTGGTGAAGACGTAAAGGCATTCGTGTTGGTTGCTTTGAGGATTTGGAAATCTCTGCTGAGTATGCTTGGTCATTCCTAGAGGGTTTGGTTGTTTTTGTTTTTGAGGCGGATCTTCAGCATGGCAGCTGAACCTTTCTTTAAAGGAATTTAGCTGGCTAGGTGCTGACTATGTCTTTTGTTGATCTGTTTTAATTTTCACTTTTAATTGTTTTTGAAGTTACATTTAAGCAAGATTTTGTTTTTAATTTGTGTTTTATTGTTAGCTGCCTTGAGAACTAGTTGTGGTTGAAAGCCAAGAAATAAATATAATTAATAAAGTAGACCTACTAACTCATTGTTCTAGACCATACCTTGTCAGTCATCACGTGATTAATCACTACTCATCAATATTGTATTGCATGCTCTGTATTTACTTTATATGATGGAGAAGATCAACATGTCTGGACAACCTGAGGAAAGCTTTATGGCATTAGGGGAACTGAGTTGACAAAGCCTTGAATCATCATTGCCAAAACACACCCTAGATTTCAGGTATGTGACTCCAGCGTGTCAGCTTCCTGTCTGGTTCACACCTCTTATGCTGCTGCCAACTATATGTTAATAGGGAAAGGCTTCTTCCTCTACAATGCACATAACTACTTGGCACATAAAAGTACAATGAAGCATAACCAGTGCAATATGAGCTTGTGGTGGGAAAGAGGAGAAAATAGTGTGTTCCAGTAAGGTTAAAAAAACGGGGGAGGTGGAATTACAATTATTTCAGAAAATCCATCTTGGGGTAGGAAAGGAGATAGACAAAAAAAGATTACCTACATTTCAGTAGAAGAGCGCCCCCCCCCCAGTGTGGCATGTATCCATGTAATCCATCCTGAGGCAGGAGCCTCAAGGGTGCTCCCTTCCCAAACAAAGGGAGACAAAGGACTAACTAACTTTTGGAAGAAGAAGGAAAGTGACCTCTGCAGGAAGAAAGGAAGCAAAAAAGTCTTGAGTACATAGATCAAAGAAAGAAACAGAAAGGTGAAACAAAAGGGCAGGTGTGATCTCTAGAATTTCCCCTCACTAATCCGCTTTATACAGGTGATGATGCCTCTTTGCTTCCAACAAAAAGTTTAGACAGGTGTGTGCCAAGAGGGTGTGTCTTTTTATTGACAGACATTTGGCTTTGATGTCCTGGTTTACAAATGTATGACTAATTTCATACAAACGTATGACTAAAATAAATTATTTCAAAAGTAGGAGAAGCACTTCGTACAAGTCCTGCAAAAAAGCAGTAAGTTTTAGAATCCTTTTTTAATTTTCAAAATTGCTTCATGGAATCTTCTGTTTTCTTAAAGCAGAATGGTCATTTTGAAGCAATTGGTTTTGTAAGGAACACTAAAAACAGCATATGTCACAATAGAAAAAAATATATTTACAGTCAGACTTAGCTTTACATCTGTCTTCCCATGTAAAAGTTAGCAAGGTCCTGACACAGTAGCATGATCAAGAAACAGAATCTAGCTGTGCAGATGAAGCAGTTGGGCTCATTTCTCCTTCAGAAGAAAACATCTTGATATATATATACAGGGGATATACAGGGGAAAAGTTGTTCAGTTACTCTGCTTTTGTTAAGTATTCATTTTTTTTCATTTACTTTCTAACTAATTTGGACATTGGTCACTCATTTAATCTTTATATTTAGTTTCATTGCCGTATTGATTCAGTGAGTCAAGTCAATATCTTGCTTTCTGTAATATTGATGTTTTCCCTCAAATGAAACAATTTTTTCAGGCCTTCTATTCCCTCGCCCCAGGATTATACCTCCCATATTTCAGACAGATTGATCAAAAACTGTTGATTTTATAGACAATTAGCATATATATCTGGCATTGCCCAGGATTTTATTTTCTCATAGGTAATACTTGTTAGAAATACCTTAGGAATTACCTTACCTTACCTTACCTTACCTTAGGAAGTAGATGCGGTTGAAATACACAATTTGAGATCCTCTGCCTGTAATTCCCTAAAATACCTTGTTCAGTAACTTTTCACCTATTCCCCAATCCAATCTGTATTCAGAGTTATTAACATATAGAGTTTGGGCTCCTGAGGGAATAAGCTGCTCTCCTCCTTGCTGCTAGGCCTCGACTCCATAGCAACCGGCCTATTCAAGACAGGCACAGATCAGTGAAGACCCCTCTCCATAAACTGCAAACCCCAGGATTCCATAGAATCGTCACAGGCAGCCAGTCATATGAAATCTTCTCGCCTGACACAGCCAATCATATGAGGTCTTTTCTGCCTGACACAGACAAACAGGCAAACTTTGACTTTTATATCTACTATATAAAAGTCAAAGTTTGTGAGTGAGTTTGTCTGTTTGTCTGTGTCAGGCAGGTGAAGATCTCATATGATTGACTTTGTGAAGTGAAGACCTCATATGATTTGCTGGCTGTGAAGATTCTGTGGAATCCTGGGATTGGCAGTTCAGGGAGGGGCCTTTAGCATTCTTAGCCAGTGAGCTCAGGCTATGGAGACAAAGCTTAGCAGTAAAAAGGAGGAGAGTGTATTCCCTCAGGAACCCAAACTCTGTATGTTAAAAACTCTGAGTACAGATTGGATTGGGGAATATGGGGAAAAGTTACACGTACTGGACTAAGGCAATGTTAATAGGCAAACAATATTAGTGAAATGATTTCACAAAATACATAACAAGTTTAAAAAATGTATTGCAAGTTGGACAATTCATTGAATTTGAATGTAATGTCATTGTTAAGCAGTCAACAAACTACTTCAATGAATCCTTCATTTTCACGTGATTTTCCTGATGATACAAAAGTTATCAAGCTGAATCAAATGATGCTGGTGTGTGTTTACCAAAAAAGTCTACCTGTAGGTCCAAAGTGACTAGAGTTGAGGAATCTGCTTTGTCACACTCTGAACAAATCAACACTGAATCTGAAAGTGATGAGGAACCAGATTTGGCAGATACTCGTGGGGATGATGACACTAAATCAGATGGTTCTATTTCTAAGGAGGAGGATGCAGAAGATGGTAATAAAGTGAGATTATTTTCCTCAGATTCTTTTAAAAATTTGCTGAAAAAGGTGTTGGTAACTCTGGGACTGGACAGTCTGGAGAGTGCCACTTCGGATATTGATAAAAACAAGAATGTTGCATCAATTGTAAGGAATAAGCCTACAAAATCTAGTGTTATTCCCATGCCAGATTTATTTTTGGATTTCATTCAATCTGAATGCAGTGAAACCAAATCTTCAAACTTTATATCATTTATGGTGGACTAAATATCAGATATTTACATTACAATTCATAACAGTAGCAAAATTATAGTTATGAAGTAGCAACGAAAATAATTTTATGGTTGGGGGTCACCACAGCATGAGGAACTGTATTAAAGGGTCGCAGCATTAGGAAGGTTGAGAACCACTGCCCTAAAGGCACCAGTTCCCATCTGATTTTGGAAGCCAAGGTGGTTCAGCCCTGGTCAATACTTGGATGGGAAACCACCAACAGATACCAGGTGTTGTAGGCTATATGTCAGAGGAAGGAACTGGCAAAACCACCTCTGAGTGTTCCTTGCCTAAGCAAATCCTATGAAATTGATGGGGTTGCCATAAGTTGATAGGCACATAAATATATACACAAGTTTTGGTATATCAAGAAAGGACCCACAAACTTCTTTCATTTAGGAGGGTTATGCAGATTTAAGATTAAGCTAGGAGCAGTTTGTTGCACTGAAACTTGTGTTCTATTTACTGAGGTTATGCGCGTAATCTTTTTATATTCTCATTGTTCATTCACAATCATCTCACTTTAGCTGGGGTTCCACACCTGCATTTGTCATATCAAACCGGAAAGCCAGAAAAAGAGTGGGGATTTTTCAACCTGTGTCCTGCCAGGTGTTTTGAACTACAGTTCCCATAATCCCTTACTAATGTCCAGGAGAATCTGGTGAAAGTTACAGGAGGGCCTCAGGTCCCCCATTTCTGTTTTAAGGGGGAAATAGTAGGCAAGTTAAGAAGCACATACTTACACTACTACCTCTCTGCAGGAAATCTCCAAGCCACTTTGCAATGCACAAGCACCAGCAAAAAAATTGATTTTTAGGGTAAACTTTCCCAAGACTTTCTTTTTCATACACTGAGACATATAGGGATGTGCATGTGTAATTATGTGGGGTGGAGGGCTGTAAAACACACATTTCTGTGAAGAAGGTGTTTATATGAATAGTCTGAACAATAAAATGAAAATCTTATAATACTTTCTTTACTTAGTACTTTTGTAACCTGCTTTTCATCCTGGGCCAATCACGGCTGGGGCGGCTGGGAAAACAACGGGGAGTGCGATCTCCGCCTCCTCCCACATGCCCCAGGCCCAATCATGGCAGGGGCAGGCAGGAAAAGATTGCGCTTTCCCCCCACCTTCTCCGGCCAGCCCCAGCCTGATCGCCCCAGCCGGGAGGAAGTGTGGATTTGAAAGATTTGATTCGCCTCTTCCCGCCCTGGGATTTGGATCCATGAATCTCAAATCCTTGCCCAAAATTTGAGGATTCGAGGATTTGTTTGGCCCATCCCTAGTAATTCTTAATGTATTTCTAACAAGTATAACCTATGAGAAAATAAAATCCTGGGCAACGCTGGGTATATACGCTAGTATTAGATAAAAGGGTGTGTGCCCTATAGTCTTTCCATTATTTCAGTGCAAAAATCATCTGTTTCTCCTGCTTATCTGCTGCAAGATTTCAAAGGCATATGCCAAATTCTGAAATGTTATGACTTTATTTGCAGAAATATAATCATTCCTTTCTTCCTATGTTATAATAATGCCTATGTTACCCGGGAGAGGCAATCAGTGGACATCAGGGCAAGTTGATCTTTGTCAGACAGAGCCCATGTAAGAAATTTCATAAAGTGTCTTTTGACAGCTTGCTTCCTCATTGACTGGATATGAAATGACACTAATTTTTAATAGAAAGATGAGATATACATCTAATTAATAAGTGTGAGGTGTGTGTGTATATGTGTATTTTCACATGCACGCATGTTGGACTAAGAGAAGAAATATATACAGAAATACTGTGACAAATGGAGATAGGGCTGTGGCTTAGTGTGGGTTAGGTCACACTCATTTTGCTTGGGTGAAGTTAGTACCATATATATTACAACCTTACAGTATAGTGTTATCCACTCTCCTTTAAAAAAATATTTTTATTATCTTGGGTGGGATATGGAATATAATGCTCTACCAGCATATTTATCCCTACCCACCCACTACCTACCTGTTCCATGCTGGAGCATGCCCATGTGACCAGTTAGTGACTGGAAAAGCATGGGAAATGCCTGAACAGCATCTGGTGGCAGTTCTCCAGTGAAAGCATAAAGATCTCATGCTCCTGGACTGTCAATGTACTTGTGTTTTCCCTAGATTTCCAGAAGGAGGATGTCTTCATTCTGCACCTGACTGCAGAACTGCAGCTGGAGACTTACTGTGGGCCACCTGCCCTCCCATGGTTACTAAATGACTGTTAGGGTGCACACATGCATGGAAAAGTTTGGTTGTATGAGAGAGGGGTTCCTCTGCAAGGAGATACTGAATACTTCCTTGTACAATAACATCAATAACACATTCTCATGTGCACTGTCACCAACAGAATTCCAGCCACACAGTCACCAAATCTACCAGAAAAGGCAGACAGTATGAGAGTCGTGTTGCACGCACACATACACACTCTCACTCATACACATGTATGTGTGCACATATAAAGACACATCTTTGAAAAATAAAATTCTATATTACATGCAATGTTTAATGTATTTGTGATCTCAGAAAAGGGATGAGACTGAGAGGTTGTTCTTGTTGATAAAACTCTTATTTTGGGGGGATGAGGCTGGCTTATCTTGATTGCACTTTGTATCTTTGATATTCACCTAGAAGACAGGCATTGTGAAAGTTTTCAGTTTTGTTTCACCAGCCAAAGATGGTTTAGTAAGAATGTTTGGCATGTTAGCATAATTCATGGGTGCTGCTGCAGATGCCATCTTGAGATTTCAGATGACGTCACTAGATCAGTTGTTCTCAGCCTTTGGACTTCAGTTCCCACAAACATTTGCCAGCAGAGCCCATGGTGACAGATTCTGAGAACTGAAGTCCAAAATACACTGAGACCAAAAGTTTAAGAATCCCTGCACTAGATAAATGAATATATTGATAATACGGGTCTGTTTTATATTGTTTATTTGTATATGCATGCTAGCGTATACAATATACTTGGCATTGCCTGGGATTTTATTTTCTCATAGGTAATGCTTGTTAGAGGTACTTCAGGGTACTACCGGTCACTACCAGCAAACAAGTGCACTTCCATAGTTAAGGCTTGTGTGCCAGTTGCATCTATTCTAAAAAGGTCGGATGTGGCTATGGTGACACATGCCTTAGTTATAGTCTTTTTGGATTACTATAACACTCTCTACATGGGGCTGCCTTTGAAGTGTGTTGGGAAACTTACTAAGATCAAAGAGCAGCAGCCAAACTGACAGGAACTGGTTAGAGAAGGCATACATGTCCCTTGTTACAACAGTTCCACTAGCAACTTACTTGTTTCTGGGCATAATTCAGAATGCTGATTGTGACTCATGACCCATGAAGCCGTATACAGCTTGGGTTCTGATTGTCTGTAAGACTGTGTTCTCTCATATGAGCATGAGATCTTCTCTCACTCTCACCACCCTCTGGTCCATGGAGAAGGTGCCAGGAGAGGAATACACAGCTGTAGTCAGTGAGCACAGATATGGTTCTGATCCCTGGTACATTTGGGAGGGGGGTGGATTTCCAGCTCCCCACATAAAATAGCTTAATAAGCACTAGTCTGACCTCATTGTTTGCAGTTACCCTCCAGCTTATACATCTGTCAACTTGATAATAACAGTGCTTCTGACAAAGTGGACTCAGTTCATGAAAACAAGTAACATAATGTGCTAGTCTTTTAGATGCCATAAGATTCTTTCAAACAGTCTTGTATCAATAGTTTTCGAAGAAAGTGAATTGGCACATGGACTAAAATCTGCCATTGTTTCAGAGTGTTGGTGGTGGAGGATATGTGCTTATTTGGCCTGTAATAGAGATTTGTGATTGCTTTGATTTAAATTTGGATACGTAATAGCTTCTTGTATGTTTTTAAGATGACTTTGCAGTATAATTCCCTTCCTTAAATTCCTTCGTATTAGTGTACTTGGTAGAGCTTGCTGGCCCTTTACCTTTATTGTGATTATGTCATTGTTTGCTGCATTTAGTGTTTCATTATTCTTTTCTCTGAGAAACTTTAGGTTTAAAAACAGATGGTTAATCATCTGAATAAACTAATTTTCACAGGTTATGGAATACTTAAACATATTTTATTGTTCTGAAAAGAGTGTACCAAAGTATCTTTTCCATTCAGCTCGTGATATGTGGGCAATTTCGAACATTTCAATGATGACAGCAATCCAAGTAACCAAATAGACCCACAGTAACCTCACTCTGCTCTTGTCTACCACCTCACTGGAGCAGGAGTATTACTCCCTCCCCACTTCCACTTTTGAGGTCAGGGAGAAGTACTCCTTAGACAATCAACTGTGCCCAACTGTCTGTCAAGATATAATGATCTATTTCCCAAAGAGTGTTCACACATAGTATCAAAGGAATGTCAAAAATGAGAAGTGTCAACTTCAGAGGTTCAGAAATTATAGGCCAGACTTTTTTTTTTGGAGACAGGGTCACAAGACACTTTACATCAGGGATTTTTATTCAAGGCAATTGTATCATGCTTGAGGATTCTGAGCCTTCATAGATTAAGGCATCTGAGCATGAGATCTAACAGGCTGACACTTCAAAATGTGATGCCAGTGCTTAAGAGGAGCATCTTCAGAAAGGAAAGCTGCTTTTTCTGTTTAGCTCTAGAGATGCAGAGATGCTGACATATCATCTTTGGACCAGACAGTGTAGCATTCAGCTGGTATTTGAAACCTGTAACTGAAACTGGCTAGTCTGTCCACATTGTCAGGTCTGCAAAGTACAGCAAACCTCATAAACTGTTCAGAGGCCTTTTAAGGGAAGAAATGGTGCACATTCATTGTAGTACTTTAAGCCTTCAGTTCCAGTCTTGGGTTCCCAGTCTTGAGTTCCCAGATACTGGTGAACTACAAACCCCAAACCTCTGACTGTATGCAAAGCTAGCAGGGGCTTCTGGGAGTTGAATTCCAAAAACATCTGTGGACCTATGTTTGGGAACCACTGATTCAGGCTTTAATCTATAAAGAGCAATTGTGACAAAACTCATATCCAAGCGAAAATGAAGAGTCTAGCACTCTCTTGTCTGATTCAGCATACAGAAGCAGTATGATAGATACATGAAAGGCAGACTCCTCTTAGGAAATTGTGTGCTTTGTTTTTAGAGGCCAGTCATTGTGGAATTCTGACTCATGGGTGTTTCCTGTGTATGTGGAATTCCTGCAGAATGACTTGCTTTGATCTTTTTTCTATATATACTAGTTTGAGTGGCAGCTAATTATGAATTTATTAGGAAAATTGCTTTGATGATCAAATGGAAGTCAGAAATATGGTAGCTGCAGGATATTATCTGATTAAGGGCCGGTACAAATTGTGATCCACAAAGCTCAGCACAGGCCACCAGCCATGTATGGCAACGTACCAGGAGCTCTTGTCTGGGACATCTTTAGCTTTGTCACAAGTTGTTCAGGGCCAACTCAGCAACAGACCATTCATGTCTCAGCAGAGAATTAGCAAGTAGCCTAACCAGGCAAGCTACATTTTCTACTGCCAGCATCTGTCTTCAGCAGCTGGGTGAAAGCAGAGATTTTCATCTGCAGGATGTGGTGGTGGTTGCCCCTGAGATTTTGGAACAGCCTCTTTCTGGACTAGGCTGATTTCTGTTCAGACAGTCTTAGAGAGTTGAAAGTAACCACGAATTTTCACGTTGTTGATTCAACACAGTGAACTATTTGCCAAGTTTGTCTTAAATTTTGGACTTATTAGCACGAACATTACCTGCAGCCCCTTGTTGCCTACCTACAGCTAGATTAGCTTGCTTTTTCCAGGAAGGCTCAACTCATGAAGTCTTGATGACAATTACTTTTTGCATAAAGTTATAGGTCATGATGTGATCATTATTGTTGTTGTGTGTCTTCAAGTCATCTCTAGCTTATGGTGACCCTAAGAGGACTCTAGCACAGGGTTTTCTGGAGCTGAGAGTGTGCAGTGTGCCCAGGATCACCCATGGCTGAGTGGGGAATTGAACCCTGGTTTCCAGGCTCTTAGTCCAGTGCTCAAACCACTATACTGCACTGGCATTACCTCTCAATAATGCAGTGAATTTCTTTATTCTCAATGAGTAATAATTGGAAAATTCATTCAGAGGTGTCAGGGGGCTTCCCTCTTGGCTAAACAATATTTTTGTGTTTTTTGTGTGACATAGTTGAATAGATGGTCATTCTTGCCACTTACATGGAATTAAATTTAAAACAAGAAAGTGTTCCCTGATCTTGGTGGTGGCATGAGTTGTGGAGTGTTCTTGATGATGGCATGAGTAGTTGCTCCCTCCCGCAGCAAACAGCCACTCTTTGGCTTGTGGAAAGCAAGAGGGGCATGGGAGAAGCATCTGGCTGTGCCCTGTGGCTAGATGGAGACTAATGACTTCTGCTACTGAGATATGCCAAGATCCCTTAGGATCCAGAGTCAGAGAGATCTGCCCTCTCCTCTGCTCTCCACCAGCAATGGAATTACCATTCTGTTGCAGCAGAACTGTGAATCCTGGGCAAGGAGGCTTTTTGCAGAAAAAAGAAGAGAATAGCAATCTCCACAACAGAAAGGATATATGTATATATATATAGGTGTAAGATTTATCGCATGTATATGTCACTAACACAGTGCTGGCTAGTATCTCCTCTGAGCACTGAGTGAGTTGCACTTTGACTTCACTTGCCACTTGCTGTCCCATCTGCAATGGTAAGTGGAAGCCAAAGGCTGTATGTCAGTGAGTTTGGAGCAGTCAAGGACCACCAAAACAGCCCAGGGAGGTGGCTGCATGAGGCCACGAGAGCCACACTTTGTCCACCCCGTGCTAGAATGTACTCTTGTTTTATTGTAATGCTTATTTTATGTGGCTGATATAAATGGTAGATACTCTGGATGCTCTTTTGGAATTGCAAAGCAGGATGGAAATGTTGGTAAATTTTAGTTAAGAAGGAAATGCTGTTGCGACAATGAAAACTGCTTTGTGTATAGATTCTGCCAGGAAATCCCCGTGATAGATTTGCCTTAGGTTTGCCCTAAGTCAGAAATGATGAAGGCACACAACAACAAGAAGAAGAATGGTTTAGAAACACTCCAAAAAAGAGCTAGGTTGATAATCTGGAACATGTTCAGAGAACGGTGACCAAGATGATCAGCCATCCGGAAATCAAGCCTGATGAGGAATGACTGAGGGAGCTAGGCATGTTTAGGTTGGAGAGAAGAAAACTGAGAGCTGACTTGATAGCTATCTTTAGATATCTGAAGGGATGTCATGCAGAAGATGGAGGAGGCTTGCTTTCTGCTGATTCAGGGATGAAAATACAAACCAGTAGATTCTTCTTAAACATAAGGAAAAACTTTTTTCCTGTAAGAGCTCTTTGACAGTGAAGTGGGCTCCCTTGAAGGGTGGTGGACTTAGCTTCAACCAGAGGTTGGATGGCCATCTCTCAGGAGTGCTTTAGTTGGGTATTGCTTCAAGACCGGGGGTGGACTAGATGGCCCTTGTGGTCCCTTCCAGCTCTCAGAGTCTAATTTCAAGTTCCTTGTTGTTTTTTGCTATCCCACTTTTCTACCACTCCCCTTCCACACACACCCCATGCCCTGCAACCTGGTACACACTGTAGCAGCCAATCTGTGTCTGTGAGTAAGTGTTTGCTGTGCTAGCAAAGAAAATAAGTCAGCACTGAGGTGTACAGATCTGTGTAAATCATCTACCTTATCTTTGGCTTCCAGAGCAGAAATACTTTGCCAATGTGTCAGGCAGCCTCACTTTTACTCTGTTGTAACAAAGCTTAAGGGTGCTTGAGTCAAAATGTCCTGACAGTAGACGTTAGATATCATTTAGCTTAGAAAAACCAAGCCAGGCGTTATGTATGCAGCAGTGTGTTCAATTAATTAAAACAGGGTTACTCTTCCCTTGGGAGATTTTATATTAATATGCTTAATATTTTAATAATTATTGCTATATTAAGAATGGCATTTAGATGTATGCTTGTTTAGTGAGGAAGATAGATATTTTGCAAGGAACATTTCTGTGTACTGAAATGTGTGGTTGTTTGTGTGTTTCTTTTCTGGGACATGTCTTTTGCTAGTGCTGGGCACATAACATCATAGAGCAGGAAGGGTTAGCAAGGGTGATCTAGTCCAATCCCCTGCCGTGCAGGAATGCGCAACTGAAGTTCTCCTGAGAGGTGGCCATTCAACTTCTGTTTATGCGTACATTAGTTGATAATTCTGATGGAGGAAGAGGAAGGAGAGTATGCACAGTCCTCTCTCTTTTTCTGCCTCTGCTTTGAAGAGGAAGATAGCTGAGCAGTCTCTCTTTTGTCTAGTGAGGTGGGAACTAAGTATCCACTGCCCTTTGTGCTTCCCCACAGGGAAAGAAAAATCTAGAGGAGAGTGGAAGTGCTCCTCACATCTGTTCCCTATACCACAGTTCTCTACAAATTGGACCAGGTGGTCTTCACACACATCTAAAAGGGCAAACCTATCTGTTAGAATCTGCTTGAGTCTTAACTTGTTCACAATTTATATTTCACACTGCTTAGTCTTTTTAACTGATCTTATTTAAAATGTGTTTTTCCCTCTTTGTAGCTGAATTGAGTATACCCACCCACTTCTCATAAATAAATCAGCCTCTTTTGGCAAATAAAAGCAGTCCTATGGTACTTTAAAGACTAATATTCCTGTGAAGTTATGTCATATAATGTATATTCCTGGAGTTGCTTTCCCCTGACTTTTCTCTTTTTATTGTGATAAATGCAAAGTGAAAGTTAATTTCACTAGTGGTATTGGAATCAGAGCACATAGGCTGAGATCCTGTATCATCAGAAGTAGCAATGAAGCTGAGCTCTGTTGCTGTAGCTACTTTTGCAGGTGCAGAAGGGTTTTTGAGGTGCTGCAGATCAGAGTGCTGGCCAGTGACAACGGCAGCATTCTCCTGGTCTCATGAAATGTTGAGATGGGCAGCTGGAAAGACCCTTCAGGGTCGTGCTGCAGCTACTTGTCTCAACACATTCCACAGTTGGGAGAACACTCCACTCATCATTTTGCAGCACCTCAAAATCCTTAGCTTGGGGTGCCGCCTAGCTTAAGAGGTAGGTTTTGAGGTCATGTTTGGTCATTAATGATCATAAATGTGAATCTGCAAAATTATGGTATCTTACATCTGGCTTACAATCTTGTAAATACAGAACAGGATGCTAGCCACACCATAGTCCTGAGGTGCTTCTCATGGTGCTCCCTCCATCTTCTCAGCAGAGAGTTTCTGTTGCTGTTATGGTTCTGGAACTGGATCTCAGCACACATTCCTCTAACCTCTAGTGTATGTTCTGTCCTCCTGCTTGTGTCTTTCAGCAAAGAAAGTCATACCTGGAGAGGAGCGTAAAGGAAGCTGAAGATAACATCCGGGAGATGCT
The DNA here is from genome assembly GCA_948472985.1 of Iguana delicatissima. Lineage (NCBI taxonomy): Eukaryota > Metazoa > Chordata > Lepidosauria > Squamata > Iguanidae > Iguana > Iguana delicatissima. Next base: position 49,810 of record CAOKZL010001690.1, on the reverse strand, counting down.
GATGGCAAGAAGAGCACAATAAGGGCTCCATCTTCAAATGCTCTTTGCATTTGGACTGAACAACTGAAAGCAGAGCATGCTGGAGTCTTGGCCCCTAAACCTCTGCATGCTGAAAACTTACAGAGGTTGGCTTATTGTAGCAGTGTCATGTGAAAACAAATAAATGCTACCTGGACCTGGTTTAGGTTTTCTTTCAACATTGATGGTTGGCTCTTTGGGTGTCTCTTCCATTTTCCTGCAGGAATATTCGTCTTGTCAAATCTTCAGTCTTCCACATACTTTTATCTTGAAAACATAGAAGTAACTGGAGAATAGAGAGCCTGTGTAGTGTAGTGGTTTGAGCGCTGGACTGCGACCTTGGAGATCAGGGTTCAATTCCCTGTTCAGCCATGGAAGCCCATTAGGTGATCTTGGGAATGTCACACACTCTCAGCTGCCGAAAATCCAGTGATGGGTTCGCCTTAGGGTCACCACAAGTTGGAAATGACGTGAAGGCACACAACAAGAAAAAACAACAACTGGAGAATGGACCGGAGCAGCAGGGAACACCTTTGCTTATTCTGGTTTTCTACTGTCACCGCTGAGCAGTTGTTTCTGTTTCAAGTGGCATGCATTGCAAATAGATCTCGGGTTGGCCTCATTCAGGGCCAGTTTAATTAGGGAAATATTGTGGGGCTTCTGCATTGGGTAAGAAGAGGTACAAGCCAAACCTCAACTTTGAGTATGAGGTTTCTTGCTTTCAGCTTGTCTTTTCTTGTAACAGAGGGTGGGCAGAGTGAGGGGATTTTGTCAAAAACATAAGGGCCAAAGTTGAATTAACCCACACACATGTGTAACAGTGAGGATGATTATTAGATGTTAGTTTTTAAAACTATTTAGTTTTGACGTGGTAAAGGCTGAAGTAGGAATGGGTTCTACACTGGAGGTAATTTAGGACTGCAGGAGTTCCAGACAGCTTACTATAGTGAAAGCTGCCAATCAATTGTTGTCCCAAATACTACAACACTCATATTACATCCATGGCCTGTAAAGGATAACAGGAGACTGTAATGCTGCTGCCACCTTATGGTTGATACGTGTATTATTTCTATTTTATACCATTCTGCCTCCAAGAAGCTCAGAGCAGTGTTCATGATTCTTTCCTTCTCTCATTTTATCATCACAGAAACCCTGTGAGGGAGCACAGAAAGGCAGGGAGGGTCACTAGATCGGCTTAAAAAAAAATCCCAAAATTCATACTGGGACAATACCTACATTGGATCAATACAGATATCACAAGATGCTGTGGAAGCTTTGAGTTCTTTTCTTTATCAGGCAGTACAATGAAGGCAGGAAAGGAAACATGTGACTAATGTTTAAGGCACATAGTTGTTGTCTAGCTTTGTCCTGGGTACCATCCTGCCTGATTCTGGACAATGGTAAAGTTCGCACAGTATTTTGGGATTTTCACTTGCCCTGATAAAGGTATTCCACTGATGTGGATCCTGTAACATATCTCAAGCTGTGACATAATGACTGGTCCTAAGTTGTTCAGAGTGGGCTTTTGAATTTAGGTCTTCCAATTCTGGTCCAGCACTGTACAGCCTTGGCTTTTAATTGATACAAGTCTCAGTTGTTGACCTACTAGCTAACTTGAATGAATGCAGTCAGAAAAAAGGAGATAAGCTGAGGTAGTATTCTGTTGTTTCTAACTGTCAGGACAGAACTCTCCTTTCTTGGGCAATCTGCAGACTGTGCTCTTCAAGCACCATCTCTCTTGTCAGTTTCTTTTGCTTCTCAGCATTTCCATCTTAAGGGGAGCTTTTCAGGGATTGGCCAAAAAAGATACCTAAGGTATTGTACTGTCTTGTTACTTCTCACCCTGCATTCAGAAGTTGAACTGTTCTAAATCTAGTTTATCTCATTTTCAGAAAAGAAAAATGCTCCCAGCTAAAGGCTGGCACAGACCTATCCTTACGTATATGATGCCCTATAACCCTGCAGTGTGAGCACTGACCAGTATATACCCTGTAGGCTAATGTACTGGTTACAAACAGGGTGGAATTGTGAGGGGGGAAAAGGGAAATTGGAATCTATATTTCTTTCAGATGGCCTATTGCAATTTGGATTCTTCAGCTAGGCTGCTTTCAGTTATTTCTTTGCAGAAACTGGCTCTCTCTCCCGGAAAATAAAATTGGACGTGTGAGTAGTGCAAGAGAATCCGATGGTGCCATCTGCTGGTGAAAACTTGTTGTGTTGATTCAATTGGTTGTTCTGGCTGTAGTTCCCGAGTCTACAAATAAAGATGCTGGGTGGGATACTTTCAGATGATCCAAACTGTGATGTGGAGCGTCATAAATGCCCAGTGGTAAAGCTTGGTCTTCTGTGTTCATTCCTTACCTTTCTTGGTATGTGAAGGGTTGCTAAAGGATTTTGCTTCTGAGTTGTTCTGTCAAGATTGGCAAACTATGGGTTGCAGCAGGATGAAAATATATTTTCTCATCTTTTCTTCTGCTGAAGGAGGGGAAGATGGGAGGAAAGACACTGAAAGCTCTTTGCTGGTTATTCTCATAATGATGAGCTGTGGTTTGGTGTAAAATCGAAGGCTTTCACGGCCGGAATCCACAGGTTGTTGTGGGTTTTCCGGATTTTGAGGCTATGTTCTGTTAGTATTTTCTCCTGACGTTTTGATTGCATCTGTGGCTGGCATCTTCAGAGGATCTGGTGGCATGGAAGTGAAACAGAGTATATATACTTGTGTAGTCCCCTGGATGGGAGGGAGCAATTTGCATGTGTTACAGTTGGCCTGTTGTCAAATGGGATATCCCCCAGGGCTGTATTGTTAGTCAGGGGATATACATAACAGGGCATTAAGTACATTAGCAACCCATTGTATTATCCCCTGTGGAGGGATCTGCAGACTCTGGGTGGTGTTCATTGTCAAAAACATGCCAAGGTGTAGAGTTTGGAGACAGTTTTAGAACAGCAGCGCTGAAAGCATAAGAGTTTGTAATTAAAGGGGCAAGGTTTTAGTTAAAGTGAGTTGCAGGGAAACAGTGCTGCAGTTATAAACTCAAATTCTACCTGGTAAAAAGTTACCTGTTGACCTGGTAAGATAAAATGCAGCAGGCTGAGGCCTACAGCTGTATTCCCACCCACAACAACCATATACACTTGTTGACTTCATGTATAAGTCAAGGGTAGGACCAAAATTATGAATTTTAATATAATTCGTGGATAAGTCAAGGGTCATTCTACAGAAGGGGAAAATGCCAGTGCTGCCTCAGGGACAGCCATCCCTGGCCGTTGCCATTTTCCTGCTTAGGCATTTTAAAAAGCCTTTTGCCACTCTATTCAGAGAAGGGCAAGTTAAGGTACGGTGTTAACTCATACCAAAAAGGAACCATCCTCTTCGCTGTGTAGGGTAACAAAAGGCGAGAGCTTCGTCCATCCCAGAAGAACCAAAAAGAAGTACTGCCCCACCCTCACTTTTGCAACACTGCTTTGAGGGGAAGCACCAAAGAGGTGCCACACAACTACAGTAGGTTTGACTTGAGCAGAATCCCAGCTCAAGTTTTATTGCATTGTTTACTGTACAAGCTGACACTTACATTTTGTATTTTTCCAGCCCTATTTCATCATTGTTCCAATGCTCACACTACTAAAAACTTCCAGGTAGACTGAGGATGAGGAGGAAAAGGGGCCGCAGCAAGCATAAAAATACTTCTTTAAAAGGAGCTTCTTTGTAACATGCTTATTTAACTGAGGTATGCCTGTGTACAGATTGTATGTCTTTAGTTTAACATGCACATCCCTGTTTCTGTCTTTTCTGGAAGGCATTGCAAGAACTATTTGTTAGTTCCTTAGCCTAGTGACAGGCAGGGTCTAAATTAATCCTTTCTGGGGAAAAGGTTAATCTGCCATACCAGTCTGGCCCTGTTAGTGGAAGACCCTGAAAGGTCTTCAAGTTGTTTGATTTTCATTTTCCTTCAGGTGATTACTTTTTTGTTTTCTCCTTTCTGCTCCTTATCGTACCTGAAATATCTCTCAAGTAAGAACAAGACTTTTCTTTTTTTACATTGGAGGCAGGATTGTGGAGGTCTCTACCTTTCATAGGTATGGATGCAATTCAAGAACATGAGGACTGGTCTGCTTCCTTCTTGTTATGCCTGTGTGTCTGTTGCTGATCACACTGACCTGCTGAGGAAAGGTGGGTCCTTCATCATCTTTTTTTTTTTTTTTACTATGCAAGAGACCCTTTCAAGGTTTAGAAGGCCCTAATGGGAGTATAGAGAAATGAGAATAAGGAGGAATGGCACTTGGAGCTGCTGCCTTCCTTAACTGGATTGAGCAGATCCAAAAAAGGGAGCATATGATTGCACAAAAGGCCTTTTTTCCCTTACTGCATATGGCAGGCTTTGGAGAAAAGTGTGCCAAGTCTCCACAAGAAGCTGCTTGGTTAAAAAGTGGGAAGGGAGAGCTGACTGAGAACTGCCACAAATGACAGTAAGTTGTTTGCAGCACTGTTTCATTGCCCCTTTGTGATTGAAGATAGTGCTAGTAGTGAAAAATGTCAAAGCAAATTTTGAAAAAATACAGATCTTTAAAGAGGCAACTAGAATCAGAGCTTCTTGGCAGTGCAGGGTTGGGGAATATACTGATTTTGAGTAAGACTGGGTTGCTTAAATATTTATAGTTCAGTGAATTTATAGGGCTCTGACCTGGTCCCTTCCTTTTTAAAAAGTGTTTTCATTTTTGGTCATGACAAGATAGAGCATCTTTGCTGGGCCTAGGCAATCCAGTGTCCCCTTCTGTGAGGTTTGAAAGATCAAGAAATAGTGTGAGGGCATGGAGGGTAGCATGTGACAAGCAAAATTTAACATTGCACATAATCCGTCCTGGGCATGGGGCACATTCATCTTAAACCTACAGGATTTATTGAACATGTTGAATATTATTTAGTTTTGTTTCAAAGTGATTGGAATTGACTTATCCCCTACTCCCCTACCCTCAAAGAATTGAGAAATATGAATGAATTGGAGCTAAACCCAGATGTGAAATAGTTTGGCTAACTTGTGATGATTCTTCAGGGCCTCTGTAACTTACGCAAATGGGTTTATTGCTCCTGCACAGTGTACCATTTAGAAACTCCTAGAGCTGTTGTGCAAGCATTTTGGCTGTAGCCCCTCCTCCACCAATGCCATACGACCAACCATGTTCCTGCTTAAACCCTCAGTTCCTTTTCATCTGCTGCAGCAGCAGCAGCATTGAAAGGAACATTTAGTTGTGTTTTATGCTCACTGATTGTTAGCCTTTGACTTGGGCTGCTTATTCTTCTTGGCTTTCTTCTGTGATTTGGCTTGGTAACTTCAGTCACTTGGTTTGACTTGGACCAGTGGCTCTTAACCTGTTTCGTTGGCTTCAAGGGTTCCAGACTGATCTTCTCTGGTTTGTCATAGATCCAGATGATTTTGTCACCCTTCTCAGGCAGTCAAATCAGGATGGTCCAGGATGTACGCACCATGCTTCATTCCAATAATGCCATCTGTATTCTCCTTCCCCTTCTGAAAGTGATTTCTCTCTGAAGAAGTCATGGAGTACTACAATCCTGAGTACTAGTACTCCAGGTGCCGTGGTCCAGTCCATCACCAGTATGCTTTATCTATTGGGATGGAAGTCCATCTCATTATTATGGTTGGGATTTTCCCCTTACCACTATACAACAGGACATGGAGAACTGCTGGATGGGAGCAGGCCCTCTTACTCTTCTAAGCACCATCTATGGTCTTGATCTCCTACACACACCCGTCCTGTTCACAAGGTGGTGCCATCTCTACTGCCTACAAAAATGCAGGCATGTCTTGCAACCACTTCTTCCAGCAATGAGCCTCATACAGCCACTTCAGCCTCCAATGTGCCTGTTCCATCCACTGCTTCCACCAATGCTCCAATGGTCATTTCAGTTGTGGCACACTGTGTGGCACACTCCACACTGTTGTTCTGCATGTACTGCTCCTCTTGAATTCAGATGGTGACTTCATCACCATCTCTGGGCAGATCTTGCACCACCATTCTGAGTCTGTTGTATTGTATGATACTGGCTCCAATTTGGCTTAGTCCTCTTCCATTGTTGTCCAGCAGTGCTCACCTCCTAACATTCTTGGAGAGCATGAATCTGTTTCACCCATGGATAACATCCATACCTCTGTGGAGCTGATGGCATGGCCAGGTTCCTCCAACTTGACACTGAGTTGCACAAACTGGAATTGGAGGGACCCAGTCTTCAGGCAACTTCAAGCGAAAGTTTCTACACCTTATTATATATGTCTTCTTCTAGCTGTCTTTAAGATTGCAAGGTGGTCTTGGGTCAATCCATCATCTGTAAGACCTACTTCTAAGAAGGTGGACACTTTATTCAAGATCCTTGATTCAAGTGTTGATTGGCTTTCTCAACATCCAAAGTCCAACTTTGTTGTGGAAGTTGCGTAGACCAAGACAACTCAAAAGAAGATGACCACTGCTACTTACAAAGAGGGTCAGGAGCTTGATAACCTTGCCAAACTGATAAGTGTTTATGTTGGCTTATCAGCACCATCTGTGGGAGCAAATGACACCACTATGGACAAAACTTTTGGATGATAACTGATACTTGGCAGCAGCTCTCAAATCTGAGACTTATACCTTAGGGTCACAGCAACTTACAACAGCAGGGCATGTTGCTGAATGTAGCACAAAATCTCTTGCACTGGTCATAGTCTTATGCTGCCATGCCTGGCTGCACTCTTCAGGTTTGATTCATCAGGCCAGGAGTACAAATGAGGACTTGCCATTTGATGAGTCTGGGTTGTACCACAAGGACACTGATAACAACTTGGAACAAACCCAGAAAATGTGGACCGCTCTTTCTTAGTTCAGCCTGCCTTCTCAATCCTCTTGGTTCTTCAGATTCTCTTGACTGAGAGACCCATCTAGCTCCAAATAAGCCTACAGCCTGTTTCCATCAAAGTGCCTCAGAGCCTCCTTCCCTGCACTAGCATCATTGAGGAAGTCCTCCATTCCATCCCAGTCTTATAAAAAGGAAATGCTCGGAGAGCAAGAGTCACCCTTGATTTCTTCTAGGGCCTTCTTCTTCCACTCTCTGTTTCGGCAACAGACTCCATCCTTACCAACACACCTGGTTCACAACTGATTCTTTGGTCCTCAACGTCATCAACAGGGGCTAAGCAATTGAATTTGCAGAATATCCAGCTACCTGCATAGTTCATAATACTCTTCTTCAGCTAAGAACCATCAAACCCATGCTGCATCCTCCATCCCGCATGGTTTTTTCTCCCATTACTTCATCATTTTGAAGACGGATGGTGGACTTTGACCCATTCTGGACCTGAGAGATGTGAATTTGTTCATCCCAGGTGTTTCTGTAGGGTCACCTTGAACTCTGTCCTTCCATTGCTGAAAGGAGGAGACTGGTTTGTGACCTTGGATCATAAAAACACTTATTTTCACATTAGGATCCAGCAGTCACATTGGTACTACCTTTGTGTCACCCATAGGAAGGAAGGCCTGTCAATTTCACATCCTGCCTTTTGGACTGTCTACTGTCCCTTGTGTCTTTATAAAGTATATGGCAGTTGTGGCAACTTGGTTATGCCAACAGGGCATCATCATCTTTCCATACAGATGACTGGCTCCTTGTTGCCCATTCCAGATCTCACCCTTTGGCTTCTCAACCACGTACATCTAATTGGCAACTTTGACAAGTCCCACTTACAGCTGGCCTGTACCATCCAATTCATCAAATCTGTGAACTCACACAGGAAGGACCCATCCTTCCACCCCACCTCTGTCATGTTCAATATGCTTAGCTCCTGAGCTGCTGCTTTGGTCATTCACAGATGACCACTTGAAGAACTACAGTTACAGGTGAGCAACCTGTTCCTCACCTTTGCTTGACAGTATCAGGCAGAATGTAATCTGTGTATAAAGCCTGCCAGAAGCCAATGAGACTGTAATTTGTACTGGTACTAAGTTGCCCATTATCATTAGATTTACTAAATCATTTTAGCCAGTGTGGTATAAAGGTTACTTTAATGAAATAGGACTAGGGAGACCTTCTTTCAGAAAGTCATGGTGGTATAGTAGTTTGATTGTTGGACTGTTCCTCTGGAGACCAGAGTTTGAATCCCATTTCAGCCATGGAAACCCACCAGGTGACTGTGGGCAAGTCACACTCTCTCAACCTCAGGGAAGGCAAAGGTAAACCCATCTCTGAACAAATCTTGCCAAGAATACTGCATGATAGATTTTAGTCAAACCATTTTAGTAAAATTAAAAAGCAAATGTCAAGTGCCCCCATTGCAGTTTCCAAGAAGAAAAATCCATGCTTGTTGCAGCAGCCAGTGCAGTAGGTGCAGCTAGTATCTGTATCAAGGGTAAGAAATAATTGTATTTATTTGGGCTATTTATATACCCCTTTTCAACAGCAATGAAAAAATAGGTCTCAGAGTAATTTGCATAGTAGAATGGGGCAATTCTTAAATCATCAGTTGAGTATTTCCAGTGCAGATTCATCTGTGCTGTTCCTTAAGTTTCATAGATTTAATGTTAGTGGCAGCTCATGGATTTTGATTGAGCAGAATGTTGGCAGTGCTGGGGAAACAGGACTTCAATACATACAGTGATTCCACTGAGTGCCTGCCTGCCTGCCAGAATTGGGGGTAGACTCAGTACAGTGAGTTCCTGGCCCTCAAGTGACAAATTTGTTTACTTGAACCCAACTTTGCTGATGCAGCAAAACTGAGAGAGGCAGAAACAAATTTGTGGACAAGGTCTTAAGTATGTGATATTGGCAGTGATGTAATTGAGTCTGCATTCATAAGGTCAAAATTCTGGCACTTTTTGGTTATCAGGGATGATTATTTCATCTGACATACTCCCCATGTTTCCCTGTTTCTGCTGAAATCCCCATAGTCAGTGGGGAGAAAATTGATTTCATCATAAACTGTAGTGAACTATCTCTTTGGGAAAGCAAAGAATTTATGGGTAGCATGTTCTTATTACAATTCAATAGATTTACAAAGATCCACTCCTGATGGAAATGAAAATGGTAGAACTGGTTAGTAGACTTTGAGCTGTTGCTGTTTTACTGTTTGGAGACATGTTATGGCCCTCTTCAGTTTCTTGTGCTATCTCTGGTCTGTTCAGCCAAAGTTCAACATGCTAACGACTGTAATGGACTTTGCCTGATAAGATTGTCAGCTGATCCTAATGAACTGAGAATTATGCTATGAACTGCTGCTTTTTCGAGTGTGCATATGGTGTTCCAGCCACATATATAGGTATGGATGAAGGCACTCTCAGATCTTTTGGGGATATAGTTGTGGGGATGTGAATGAGTGCCTGCAATTCAGATTTATTGTGGGACAGCAGGATCCCATTCCTAGGGTGAGAGCAAGATCTTAGGGGGAAAAGAGCGTCATTTGATGTAAAAAAGAAGCAATTTCTTAGAAGGGACCCATTCTTTGGGGAAGGGAGATAGATGTCTTTGTGCCACTGTGGATGTGCCTAGAGGACATAGGGGATCCTAGTATTAAAAGACTCAACTATGCTGTCTGCCAGTGTCCACAGGCCTGCAATTATAGGAGGAGCGGGGATGGTGGTTTTAATTTTTAGGTCCACAGATGCCTCTGCTGTGGCATTTCTCACTCAGATGGGCCTGAGCTACCCTGAAACTCAGTTGAAGCCTTTTAATGTATTTTATTTACCAGAAAACTTGTCCTACCATTCCAATTCTAAAGGCAAAAGTTGGAGGTGGGAGTAAAATCCATGAGTGTTACACAACAAACAGCAGAGAAACAGAAAAGTAATAATAATCACCATTATTGTCATCTACTGCATTCCTTTTGCATGAATTGTGAACTTCAGCTGGTAGAGGGACTGCTTTGTCTGAATCCACTATGGGCGACACTTCTTGCTGCAACCAAATTTGTGGATCAATTTTGGTTTTACAATAGAAGCAGAATTAAAACACACCCAGGATGTGACTTGGAATAAAGGCATCTTGTTTTAAGACAAACTGTGCTTCTGTGTTCTCCCCACAGACTTTATTTTAAAGTCAAATCACAACTTTGGGGGCAGTGTAGCAGGAAATCAGGCTTGTATGTCTGTGTGTGCGTGTGTGTGCACATACTTGTGTGTTTACCCATTTCAACACCTAAGCTGCAGTAGACTGCTAAAATTAGGATTAAAAACTCTTGATTATAAACACTTGGGTTTGGAGAAACAGTCTTGTGCTTCTAAGATTTGTTATGTAGAAAAGGGCTCCGATGCATTGTAATGAGAAATTTATAATTACCAAAAAAAAAAAAAAAAAAAAATCCAGACCTTGAGCCTAAAGAGAGTTGTGTGTTGTCATGAGTGATCTTGTGGTTGGGGTGTGGTAGGTTTCCAAACTTGAAGCACCATCCTCTGTCTTGCTACTTTTCTCAGAAGAAAGCTCAAACTGGCTTTATTTTACTTAAAATATTTCATATTCCATCCACCTTACCAACAAGCAGATCTACAAACTAGCCTAGTATTCATTTAATCACTACAAATAAGAGTTTCTCCTCCTGTGGCTTCAGGCCACACTGCTGCCTCTTCGCCCAACTAAGTGTACGCCTGATCTAAAATAGATGGGTACACAGAAAAAGAGCCTTGCACAATGTATCAGAGGAAACATTGAGCAGATAGATAAACTTGACAAGTTAAATGTTAATCCTCCTGTCCTAAATTAATTTAGATGCTCAGTTATCTGTCACCTACCACACTGTAGTTTTAGAAAATGTTACCAGAAAGTAGTAGTATCTATTAAAATCATGTTTGTTGTTACAAAATGATCTAATATTTCCAGAAACTTGAAAGCCACTTTTGTTTTCTTTTGTGAGAAGGGGAGATGTATATATTATGCACTTTCTTATCAAACCTAAACTTATTTCACTGCCTGAACAACATACAATTCATCATTTATACTATATAAAATTATACTATTTGGTATATTTAAGAAATTTACAGTACAAGTGTATTAAGAAGAGCCACTTTTTTTAGTGGAACTCAAGGGTGAATGGTGTTTCAGCATGAAAAGTTCAAGTGCTTTAGTTTTGTGCAAGGAGAGCAGCAAGTAAACTCCATGCAAGACCAAGAGGCCAGTGGTATTGCCCTCTGCTGCCCAAGGATATGTTTCTTGGTATTTGCTATCTGAGAAGAAAAAAAAATTGGAGCTGAAAATGGAACCCACTGGCTCATAGGTCAACATAAAGCATTTTAGAGTTGTGTGTCTTTGCAATATATATAGAAATTACCATTTTCTAATGAATCTCACATAAACAACTTATTCATTTTAAGTGAGGAAAGCCTTCTTTTAAAGCACTTAATTCATTTAAAAAAATGAAATACTTTATAGGTAGGTTTTTTTCTTCCAGATTTTCTTAGTGGAAAACTTGAGAATCATCAGAGAAAGCTCATTCTCCCCCCCCACACGACAGCTTTCAAAAACTGTTCTCTTTTTCAGCGTGTGTTTTGTTCACACTGTTGTACTTAACTAAAGAGCAGGTGTTCCCACTATGTAGAATACAATGCCCTTGGGAAGATGCTCTTGCCTTCCTTACTTTTCCTTCCTTGACAATATATTCTGAATCCTGTTAAGCTTTAGATATTAACAACAGCTAGGAAACTGTGTGCAATGACTTTGTAGTTCCGCGAACCTGCATTCTGCTCTGCCTAAAATACCATGTGGGTATACTGTGCCTGTATTGTTAACCTTTGTTGAAATGAGCTAAACAGCAGTTTGCTCAGCCGTATGGGACTGATAAGCAAGTCTTTGGCAATATCCATAGCTAAAACTGCCTGCCTTATAAGGATTAGCAGTTTTGAAACACTTCATTGGAAACAAGTTTCTCTTTGAAGCAGCTATCTCTGTATACTCATAAAAGCGTCTGTTTCCAACCATGGGGTTCTTGCCATGTTTATTTAAGCCTGAAGCTTATTGTCAGTCTTGACTAGCGTATACCCATTAATCAATGGGACTTAAGTAACTGTTGATTTACCAAGTTACCATTAATTCAATGGGTCAACTTCAATTGGGATCAAGAGGTTTAGGCTGAATTTACCAGTTAATTATGAAACGCAGGGAGTTGTAAGAAATTCTGGCAATTGCAGTTTAATGTCTAGAGGGCTGGATGATTCCTACCCTGCCATAGAATTCTCCAAGAGATGGTCAGTTTATATGGCTGGTGAGCTAAAGAATGTGCGGCTTTGAGTAGCATATGTTTTTAGGCTTGTGTGGAGGACCATATGTAACTTCTGGTACCACTTTCTGCTTAGGATATAAATTAGCATCAAATTAAGAGTAATAAAGGCCAACAAGGATACACAGACTAATTCTCTTTGAAAATAGTCAGGGATTCTGTAAAAGTACCTAGGGTGCAGCCCTATACATGATCCAAGTGAGTAAGAATTCTACTATTTTTAGAGTATTTTTAAGGGTGGTTGAGCCCTGCACTGTACAAAACATATTTAGTCAGCTACCGTATTAGGCACACATTCAGAAACCACTGGGCCAATCTGGGACTGTGCTGCCATCATTGCCCATGGTATGCCAATCCGCTTTGCTACCCATTCAGACAGCAGCTCTTGCTTTATTTAAGATAAGTTTTCTGTTTACCAAAATGCATACTTTTGTTTTCAAGCAATTTATCACATGTAATCAGCACTGAGTCTTTAGGAATTAAGGGTTTGCTAGAGCAGAATGCCCACAATAAAGCAGGGAAAATACAAAAATAAATTGCTTTAAATTGGTGGGAGGGGGAGAGTATTTGGTCTTACTAGCTTTGGGTGTCCTCCAAACACATAACAAAAAAATCACTTGTTTTGGGCCCATATCTTTATTGGACGAAATTTATTAAAACAGAAGTGGAAGCAAGTAAGAAAAACAGAAATGATTGGCTTAAATTATTGCATATTAATTCCATTTCTAAAAATGGTAAAAATTATAAATACATAATTTGTAGTAAAAGCCTTTTTGCCAAAAAAAAAGAGTACATTCTTTAGAAATCAACCACAAAGTCTTAGAAACATATGCTATAAAGAGGTGGGCAGGTGAAATATTCCTCCATTAAAACTAAAAAGTGCATAACCAACATCATGGTGCTATCTCTATGGCAGACATGTTTCTGTTGCCTGTGCAAAGCATATCATTTATTACAGTACTAGAAAGCTGTTGAGGAGGAGGACGAAGAAGAAGAAGAAGATGAATGCATAGCACTCTGAATTAGAGGTATCAAGAGGCTTGGCTTCTCAGGGCACTCAGGTCAGCATGTCCCAAAGGCAGCAGCAGCACAGCGCAGTCCAACACGCTGTCAGGCAGGCACTTTCACCCGTGTCATCTCTTCGCCGCTCTTCTACAACATACACTGAAAAGAAGAAGCAAAATCAATGTCAGAGGAGCTGCATCCACTTGTGATCTCTCACACAGCCACACCTGCCCATAAAAAGAAAAGGCCTGTGGCCGTCTGATCAACCCAGCTATCTTTCCATGACACTTCTGGTGGCATCTTCATGCTGAGAGAGAATCATATGGTTAAGTATAGTCAACATTAATTCAGCAGGATTTGGTCAATGTGTTCCTTGAGAGGGGCATCTTTTGGCATGGATGTAACTGAACTTTCTACTCCTTCTCATCTCAAATATTTATTTCACTCTTACTAATGGAGATAAGATTTTGGTGGTGTGTGCCTTAAAGTCATTTCCAACTTAAAGTGACTCTAAGGTGAACCTACTGCTTGACCAGATTTGTTCAGAGAGTTTGCTTTTACCTTCCTTTCAGGCTGAGAGAGTGTGACTTGCCCAAGGTCACCCAGACTCCTTCCCAATAAAAACCATACACATTAGTGGGATGACTGAAGTACAAGGGTATTTTTAAACAGTTTCACTAAACATGAAAGCATTCATTAGGTAAAAATAAATTTTAAAGACCAATATAAACATTCAGGTGTCCATTCATAGATTTTTTTCCCTCCTCTGTGTTCACTTTAATGCTGTCTTCAGAACATCTCTTTGGATCACTCTCCAAATAGCCTTTCTGGTCCTGTGCCTGTTTCAACTTACTGAATTCAGCCAATGGCTGGAAGAAAGCAGCATGAAACTAGTTGAACAGGTTTGTCTTAAAACCTCTCTGCTCCTTCTTTTGTGTCTCCCTGGGCTGAATGAATGAAGACAGTCTGGCAAATACTATTTCTATTTGTTAGCACACAGAGGACACATTGTTTTTGCTAGACTCCAGCATCAGCTGGATTGACAGCAGCTCCATTTAACACTAGCCCTGCATTTTGGCTGGCCTAGCTTTTGCTGGCTTTGAATCACTCCAGGTTAGCCTTCCCCATCCTGGTAGCCTCTAGATGCGATGGACATTTCCCATAAAGGCTTGGTGCAGTGTTTGCAATGGCAAGAAGAATGTCAAGTGAGGCCTCATGCAATGTACCACCTTAATCCCTCCCAGACAGTATGATAGCTAACCAGTCTTATTCCCAACTTCATGGCTCCAGAGGCAGATGGGCAAATAAGAGGAAACCAACCAAAAGTCATACTGAAAGTCTGTCTCGTGTGCTAACCGCCTCTCCTGCAAACTTCTTATTTCTAGCTCTGTATTGCCTAGTCAAGCACTTGCACATGACAGTAATTCACTTGCTCTACTGCTGCTCTTTCTAGAAAGCACCTACACATAGGGGTGCTCCTGTTTTGGTCCTTTAAACAGAAAAGACACAGATCCCACACACAAAGCTTGCTTGAGAAAGTGTCCCATGTGTTGTTACTCCTAAGAGGAAGACATTAAACATTCACAGACAAAGCAGCAATTGGCTTGGCCATTCTAAAAGAAATAGGTGTTCTCTATATCTATTATAATTATTTATTATAGGCATTTTATGCTGCTCTTCAAAACTGACCTAGCAGCTGTGTTTTGAAGTAACAACAATTTTTGAACTACTGTCAAAGGGAACCCAATGCACAACCCATTATAATGGCCTAGTCTGGAGGCTATCCAAGCACAGATAACTAAAGCTAGCTTTGTCCAAATTATTGCAGTTGGTTCCCTACTCTGGTGGCAGGTGCTCCATGTCATGGAGGCTTATGACTTCAGTGACAAATCTGAATCAAGGGGCAACTCTGGACTACAAACATGCAGTGTTGTGTGGAGGAGTACAATCCTATCTAGATCAGGGTGACCACCACTATCCTGGATGGTCAAACATTTCACCAGTAGTATGTCTGAAGCTGAATCCAAATAAGAGAGTCAATTTCTGTCTCAGATTTCGGTTCTTAGAAGCATTGCTAAGATCATTTACAGTCACAACAAATGTACAGAACTGTACTGATCTTCATCTACTCCATTACTCAGCCCAAGCACTAATTTAAGACTTCTAGTATCTCACCTGAATCAATCACAGAGAAGGTTCACAGGTAAACACCTACTTGTGTCTGGTAAGACTCTGAGGAGTTTTCTGACACCTGCATTTTGTTGCTTCTCCTTTATTACTGGCGCCTTATCAAGGAGGAAAACAAACTTAATGGGAGAGAGTGTTCAGGTATTGTCATTTCGATCACCCAGGTCATCTCCACATTCCACAGAACAGACTTTGGAAAAATTATTTTGGACTACAACTCCTATGCTGGTTGGGAAATTCTGGGAGCTGTATTCTGGAAAACTAACTTTTCAAAGCTCTTCCACAGATGGACAAGCAGGTGGATAGGTGTGTCAGTCTGAGGTCCTCAAAAATCCCTACGATTTCATAAATGTCAAAGAATGAAGCATCCTAACAAGGTTCCAGCCCTGCACAGAAAGTATGACACTCAGTAGGATGTAATCTAACCCCCTCACTCAAATTCTCTAAACCTATAGATTTAGAATCAATGCCTGGATCTTCGTGCTCAATCCAAAAACCTAGTCACCAGTATGCCCTCATCACATACCAGGGCAGACTGTTTATTTATTATTTTTATTTCTTCTTTGTAATACATTTCTTCATCTAACTATATGTGCAGCTACTTATACCATAAAAAATGTAAAACTGGGGGAGGGGGGCATAATTCAGCAGGAGCTCCCAGGTTCAGTCCTCAGCATCTCCAGAAGGGGCTAGCA
Source organism: Iguana delicatissima (assembly GCA_948472985.1). Classification (NCBI taxonomy): domain Eukaryota; kingdom Metazoa; phylum Chordata; class Lepidosauria; order Squamata; family Iguanidae; genus Iguana; species Iguana delicatissima. The sequence continues at coordinate 33,660 of CAOKZL010001690.1, read as the reverse complement.
AAGATTCTTGTCTGAAACCCCTGAGAGCTACTGTTGTCAGTCAGAGCTGACAATACAGAGCAAGATAGGACCAGTAGTCTAACTCAGTATAAGACAGCTTCCTGTGTCCCACTGCAAAGTGAACAAAACATGCACCCAGTTATCATTTACAAATGAAAATACGAAAGTACTAGTAGCATGGCAAAATCAGTCACAGAGAGAACAGCAGCATGAAAAGCAATATAACAAACTTCTCAATTATAATTAAAAGCTTTCTAAAACAGCCACATAGTTGTTAGGGCCTGGTGCAACTCCTTAGGAAGTGTAATCCAGAAAGTGGATGCCATTAGTGAAAAGCCCCTGCATTTAATGGCTTATAGAATTTCAACAATGACACATCTACAACATGGTCTCCAGGAGCTGAGTGGAGCATTCTCAAGTCCCAAACATTTAATTTCACCCCAGAGCTGGGTGACACTATCTTCTGCTGCCTGAAGATTCTGAATGTAAGCTTTAGTGCCATGTGATGTATCACAGTAGTCTAGCATGAATGATAGTGATGAGGACCAATGTGGGGGGGGGGGGCAAGCTAGTGTACTTACCAAAGCTGGCAGAAAATTCTACTTACCAAAATTATTCAGAATTAGTGCCAGGCTTCTCATTGAGAAGTCCCTTTAGTTACATACCCACTCATTCAAGTTATCAATTTGCAGCCCTAATCCCAAGTTAAAAGGGCCATCCACTAACAGTACCTCTGTTTCGTTTGGGTCATTATGTCCTGTTCATATGCCTTCACACCTGATATGCAATCATTCTGCATTTTCAGTGATGCCCTTGGATCAGAAATAACTAAAAGGGAAACTTTAGGTTGTTGTGGGTTTTCTGGGCTTTGAGGCCGTGTTCTATTAGTATTTTCTCTTGACGTTTCGTCTGCATCTGTGGCTGGCATCTTCAGAGTATCTGGTGGCATGGAACTGAGACAGAGTATATATACTTGTGTAGTCCCCGGGTGGAAGGGAGCAATTTGCATGTGTGTGATGGCTTATTGTTAAATGGGATACCCCCAGGATGTATTGTTAGTGAAGGGATATGCATAACAGTGTGTTAAGCACATTAACAATAATACAAGAGGCTGTGAAGAGGTCAGCCACGTATGCAGGCGAAACGTCAGGAGAAAATACTAACAGAACACGGCCTCAAAGCCCAGAACACCCACAACGACCTATGGATTCTGGCCATGAAATCCTTCAACTTTACAAAAGGGAAACCACATGCACATGCATGAGCAAGGATATGTACTGGGTGTTATCTGTACACTTATGACCTTATGGTCAGAATCAATGGGTGATGGTGCTCAGTGGCTTCCAGAAAATATTCAACATCTATAGCTGAATTCTCCAGTGAAAGCAGACCTGGCATGGAAGCTGAGGCCTCTCAGAATCATCTTGGAGGGAATCTTCAATACCAAACCTAAGAGCATCTCCATCAGGTCTCATCAGGAAATGCTAGATAGCAGAGTGAGCAGTACACTAGTCCTTCAGAATCTCAGATCACAAATGTAGATCACACTTAAAAATGCACAGATATCCTGCAAAGAGCGGTAGGGTCCCTACCATCTACAGCACTCCCCTCTTCTTCTCCATCCCTTGACCAAACATTTATATTCAATCAAGTGCCTAGGTAGGTGTACCTGAGAGATGAAATCGAAGGATCAGTGGGTTTCAGGCTAGAACAAATCATAATCAGTTGGATTCATGATAACATACCATTTAAGAATCTATTGAACAGGTCTAATCTAGCTGGATTCCAGCCCAATAACATGTGCCAGGTAAGCTCCCTTGCCCACAATCTGACTATGGCTGGGAAAGACCTCATTATGGCTGGACCTTGTATTAAATAAATACAAATAAACCAACACAAAGGAAGCTGGCAGAGCAACTGGGGTCACTACAGTTGGTGTGACTGATTAGCAGTGTCCCCTCTCTCCCCTCAGTAATCACTGTTATGGAGAACTCTTCCTGCACACATATTCAAGGTACATCACGTTACCAAACCAGAGTAAGATAAGTTTAGCAACTCACAAATGCAGTACATTGTTTAAAATGAACACACACAAAAGACCTAAGAGGAGACTTATGAAAGTTGATTACTGCTAGCTGAATCTACAAGGCGCATTCCCTGCAACTTCTATTTTTGTCTGTTGGAAACTCTACACTTGTTGGACCCCAAAAATAAACATACAGAGTGGGCATGTGTACAGTGCAGTTCCCGGAGCTGGTAGCAAAGGTAATGTGAGCTTGTGCTAATAGATTTTGTAACATGATCTGTACCTTACATGCTCCAAAACAACCCAAGAGAAAGGCTTCCCTTTTGCAGGAATCAAAAACACTATTTCTAACTATATTTCTCTTAACAACCATAACTTATATTGTTCAGGTTGGTTCATGTGGAAACTTCTTATCAAACACCAGTATCTGGTTTTTGTCTGTTTTTTAAAAAATTTAACTGGACAACCTACCCACTAGACTATGAATGTCAATGGCTTCCAGCATCCCAGATTTATTGAACTGAGTGACAAAGAAAGGGAATAGAAATATTACTGGATGCAAGAGCTTGCACTCTTAGTGCAAAGTGAATGGACGGTGGGGTTTGCTGTTCGTGGCAGAGATTACGAAGCAAGCAGCCTTCAGGAAGCATGGAAAAGCCAAAGAGCTTGCCGAAAGCAATAGTTCTTGAATTACCCAAATGTCTTCTGATGTTTGACGTATTTTGCCAAGAAAAGACATGGAAGTCACTGTTATCTCCTAAAAGAAGCTAAGTGGCAACTAATTCAAGGCCAGACAATGAGTATGAAATCTGGATCTCTCAGATCAAGTTCAACGGCGTGATTTTTGGATCTTCACCCACCTGGCACAAGGAAGGCACCAGTTTGCTAGATGAGCCAAGAAGCAAACATCACCACCACATTCTTTATCTAGCAGTAATTGTCCAGTCCTGTTCAAGCACTGGCATCAACATGCGATTGCTAAGCATGGAGAGGGGCATGCCAACCTCATTTCAAATAGTGCCCCATATGCCGTCCCTGTCGGTTCTAGTCTCAGCATTTGTGTCCTTAGCCTTTTTTTGTGTGTGTGTCAAAAATAGGGGAAGCTGAAAGAATATCAGTTAAAAAAAAATTTCACAGTGGATTCAAATTTGTGTTCCTAAGCTACTAGTGTAACTGGCAGAAATTTAAAAATTTAACTTACTGCTTGTGGAATGGATTCCCACAAGAATCATGAATTTCAGCTCACAACCTTCCCATCACATCACTGCTACCGCCACTGGTGTTGGTTCTCCTTTAGGACCATGTCCAAGACAAAAGCAGTTACTGCGAAAGGTGGGAGGCACTTTTGTCAGAAAAAAACAAAACAAAAAAATATGCAGCATGCTTTGATTCTATTTTTTGTTGGTCATGAGAATCACTTTATCTCCAAAACAACACTGACATTCACAGGCCTTCCTGACTTTCAACTCTTTCCTGAGGTCACAGACTTGACTCTGTGAATGCACTGTACAAGATTTCTCCCCCCTCAGGGCTCCAGCAGGAGTCCTGAGGAGTGGGATACTCCCTTCTTGTTTGGAAGCCAACCATTTAAAATCTTTCAAATTAAAAAAAAAAGTCATCTGTATCTGAGCTACCACCACCTTGGGATCTTGTTATCCCATGTACTGCAGGTCAAAAGGAACACTGCTTTATCATTTACAGGCGTGGATGCTGACGCCAAGTACTAGTCCGTACAGTGCAAACAATATGCACAGGCTTCATTTAAAAGGAAATGCATTACTTTTGTTTTACTACAGAGGCCTTTATCTTGGGTATGCACATTTGGTTTCTGCCTGTATAGATAATTAGTTACTGATTAACTTTAGAAAGAAATGGATTGTTGAGATCTTTTAGCTTTGAATTGTGAAAATTTACCTCAAGGCATGTAGGAAGACAGATCATATTAAGCCAACATAAGGAGCTGGTTTTGCTCTTGAAACAAAATGAGCTGCTCACCCACAAAGGGGAGGAATCATTTATCAAAAATCATCATCAGCTCTGTGGGCTGGCCTCAGTGTAGGACTTGCATGAATAGCTGTTTCTCCATCCATAGTAGGCAGAGCTTGGAAGTCCTCTTTTGTTCTGTTTGGAGAACTCCAAAAATTCCCCTAACCATGCTAGCTGGGAGATTCTAAGAAATGTCATCCAAAAAAGAGAACACTTCCCAATTCTGATATAATAAGGATGTTATAAATATTGCTCAAAATTCTCAGGTTTTTCACAGATGATGTGCACATGCAACATCAAGGCACCTTATTCAACAGGCAACTAATGTTTTTATATAGTTAACATAAAATAATGGCATTGGAAAGAAAGTCCAGTGGTTCCTCCATTCAAAGGGTGTGTGTTTTTCACTCCTAACCTGCCCAATTGTTTGAATGTAGATAATAAAAGTGGTGTAAAAATATTTTAAACAAATAAAATTAACAAGCAGTCATAGGGCCTTATCAAGGGGTTTGGCTGCAGTTTGGCCCACAGTACTGCATTATTCAACTTCATCACACAGTGATGGGCAGCCACACCCAAGACTGCCAAATCTTTGATTTCCAGGGCCTTCCTGTGGTGGAAAACTACTGACACTTTGGAGCTTTACGGGTAAGTAGACAGTGTTTGTATCTCCTTTGATACAAATTTCCCTTCAAAACAAAACGCCAGGGTAGTTTTGGTTTACTTAAGACACAAATATAAAACAAATGGTAAAAAAAAATCAAATAGTCATAAAACTGTAAGGATACAGCAAGATTTTAAGCACTAGATAACTAGTCTGCATGATTAAAAGCCTTGGGGTGGAGAAGAATAATAATCAATGCCTGTTACCAAAAGAGCAACAAAACAGGAATCAGGCAGACCTCCCTCGCGAGAGCTTTCTGTAACTGGCAAAAGGCCATGAAAATGCCAACTCTCTGGTACCCTTCTATCTCATTTGAGAAGGCAGGGGGATCCGCAGAAGGCCTTCTACTAAAGTTCTTGACAGGCATACATGGAGCTAGAACAGTCCTGGTTTTAAGCTATGAAGCACTTTAATGACCAGATAGCAACAGCACTGCATCAGGCCTGGAAACTGGCTGTGAGGCAATACATCTGCTGTAGGACCAGCACGCTATGACTGTTAACACTCAATTCCATTCAGTAATCTACCTGCTGTTTTGTGAATTAACTACAATTTTACAACTGTCTTCACTAACAGACCCAAACAGAGCACATTACAGTAAAATAACCTGGCAGTCATCAAACCAGAGATCACTGAGATGCGGCAATCTCTGTCTAGACAGGGCAGCACCTGGTGTATTATTAAATGTATATAGAAAGACACATTTAAGTGTGTGATGCATTTAAGTAACTGTGGCATGACACCTCTAGGAATGGACTGATGCATTTTGGTTTGAAGGTTTTGTATGCATTAGTACTTTCCATCCTATAACTACATCAGTTTAAGAATTTTTAGGGATAGGCCCACATGAAAATCCATGTTTTCTTAGGCATTACCTCATGCATATGGTAGGGAAAATATGTATAGAGGCCCATACAGTGGGGGAAATGTGAATTTCCTGATATGTACACATTTGAACATGTTTGTAGGCATGTTTGTAGCTTTCTGTATGCAAGCTAATATATGCAGTTTTTATTATTAAAGAAATGTACTGCATGATTTGGAAAAGTGCAAAAGCAGAATGAGTGACATACTTGTTCATGTTTTAGGCTGAAGAATATGTATTCAGCAGGTCTATTTCAAACTGGAGTACATGACTTGTGTGTGCCATTACGTGTGCAGATCCAGCCCACTTTATCCCATAGCCAAGCTGGACAAGGGGAGAAAAACAGTGCCCCAACGCTGCTGCTAGCAATCTTGCTGGAGTTCATGGGAAACAGGAACTTCAACTCTTCCCACCACTGACCTCTAGTAAGACTGCTGATGCTCCACTGCTTACAGAAGCAAAAAAACTATTGTTGTTATTGCTGCTGCTGTGTGCCTTCAGGTTGTTTCTAAGTTAGGGTGACCCTAAGGGGAACCTAACTCAGGGTTTTCTGGGGTTGAGAAATCACTGGTGCCCAAGATCAACCAATGGGTTCCCATGGCCAAGCAGGGAATCGAACCGGGCTCTCCAAGGCCACAGTCCAATGCTCAAGCCACAACAGCATGCTGGCTCCCAGAAAAACTCTACTTCCAACTGTACGGTGGAGCAGCAGTCATGCCACTCTACTCCTAGTAGTTTCTACATATGAGTGGGCAGGGCAGGGGAGTGTAAGCCTCTCATTGCCTGGCTGTTGTGTACCTGTGGGGAGGAGAGAAAGGATGTGTGTGTGCACTGAATTGTGTACATATGTGTAGATATGTACCCATGTGAGCAAGTGTTCATGGGGGCCCCAAGCGCTCAGCCAACAATGGAAGCTGCCCTTTGGGCCACAGTGGTTGTTCACCTTTGTAATAAAATTTGACATCGTCATCTATTGAACCTCATGAATCACAAGAGACATATATTTCAAAACACCTCTACTATGATTTTCTAATTAAGACAGCAAATAAGTTAATGACAATACCATACTACAGGACAAAGATATTGCTATTAACATGGTAAAACTACAGAATTACTATCACAACAATTTAAAACCACAGACAAGCACTCCAAACTATACATGAGGAAAGTGGACTTTTTAACAAGATCATGTAAATATATGTTTGCCACATTGATCTATTCTTGCCGATAAAAGGAGTCCCACAGCATACATGCATGTGCACACACATCCACATGCACACACATAGACACTTACCTCCTAGGCAAATATAATGATCTCTTAACCATGGATCTCTTTCTCTATTCCCAACCAATTTAACTGGTCCCAATCCAAAGCCTTTGTGGATAATCTTCTAATTTTAGAAGATTCTTCAAACAGTATTGCTCCTCTATTCAGATTATTGGAAGAATACAGCAAAGTTGCTGGTTTTAAAGTTAACAAAGAAAAAACAAAAGTGTGGACAACAAATATGAACAAAGAAAAAGAAAAGAAATTGGAGACCTTTCAAGTTTTTCAACAGAAAAGAAAGTGAAATATTTGGATATAAGTATATCAAATAAGACTTCCTCACTCTTTCAAGACAAGATCAGAATTAGAAACATGGAAAAAATGAAAACTTTCTTTATTAGGAAATATTTCTGCTATTAAACTGAACATTTTCCCCCAAATCCCCCTTTTCTTTCACACCAAACCAATTATAAGTAGTGCTATACCTTTCAAAAACTGGGACAGAGATCTACAAAATTTGTAATGGCAAGGAAAAAAGGCAAGAATCAGATGGAAAGTGCTTCAAGATAAAAAAGAAAAAAAGCATGGAGGCCTGGGTCTACTGAATTTGAAACTTTATTTTGCTGTGTGTGCCTTAATATGGATAAAAGAACGGATAACACTGAAAAATAAAAGATTACTACAATTGTAAGGCCATGAGCTAAAATATGGACGGCAGATATATTTATGTTACAACACAGACTAAATAAAACATTTAACAATCACATCATCAGGTGTGTCATAAGAATTTGGAAAAAATATAAAAATGTACACAAAATCTCTGCTATGGATTTCCATACAAGGTTTTTTCAGAACCCAAAAGAGAGATCCTGTCAAATTGGTTGACATACAGAGACTTATTGTGTGTGCAAATTCAACAATATAGTACTAAACATCAAGAAGAATTAAAAGAGCAAGGATGGAAAATTGATTGGTATGGATACAGACAATTAAAAGGGAAATTTCTAAGGGATAAGAAAAGCAACAGATTTGAGAATGAGTTCAGAATCTGAAATAAAACTTTGTACAGATGAGGACCACTTAATTGCTAAAATGTACAAAATGTTGTTGGACTCAGAAATGGAACCAGAAGTGACTAAAAATAATATAATTAGATGGGCTCAAGACACTCAATCAAGCTAGAGATATGGGAAAGGCTATGGACTCAAGGGTTCAAAGACACACTCTGTTATGATTTGAAAGAAATGTGTATAAAATGATTTTCAGATGGTATTTAATGCCAACAAAAATATCTAAAATTTATAAAAATTCTGATAAAACATGTTGGAAATTCAAAGAACAGGAAGTCTATTCTACATGTGGTAGTCCTGTGCCCATGCAAAAGCATTTTTAGAATGAATTTCAAAAATGGTTGCAAAATTTTTTAAAGATTAAGATTCAACTAATTCCTGCATTAATGTTACTACAAATACCTAATGAAGAAACAAAATCTTGCAATTATAAAAGTGCTACACTACCTGATCATTGCCGCAAGAATTATTTATGCCCAAAAATGGAAAAGTCCAGATATACTTACTAAAATTGGATCTCCAATGTATTAGAAATCACAGAAATGGACAAACTTTCAATGATGTTGAAAGAGAAAATGACTGAACAATTTCAAGAAGATTGGAAACCCTTTGATTTTTTTGAAGAAAACAGAAGAAATTAAGCATCAGGAGGATTCTTGATTTAAATTTAAACTGATTAGAAAACAATTTTTAAAAAGAAGAAAAATTATAAATATTGCTGATTGATTTACATATTGCATTTATAAGATTATAATTGGGGAGAAGGAAATTTAAAAAATCACACACACACACACACACACACACACACACACTCTTAAAGAGACAGTACCAACCCTAAGCTTAGAGGAAGTCAAGGGGAGTTATATAAATTTGATATAATATTAGAAAGAGAAGAGTTTAAAAGAAGAATTAAGATAGTAAGGAATAACAGGTTGTGGGCAGCTCAATTTAAAATAAGAATGATAGAATGACACAAACATAAAATTAAAGCTTTTGATTTTTCATTTTATTGATATTTTTGGGTTAATGGATATATGGATAATGGATATATTAAGATTATTGGATATATGTGATACTGATTGCATGAAATAGAGAATAATATGCAAGAATCAATAAAAATTATGATTTAAAAAATGGTCCCAATCCTGTCAATGTCTAGCATTCTGTTGGCGAAGTACAATGGCATAAGTCAGAATTGCCATCGCAACTCACTTTCATGGCCACTGTGTATGTTAGACTTCTGTACTGAGTTATGCAATCACCTCAGTCACCTTGCAGTCAGCACAGCCCCTCCCTCAACCTGGCCATATCCATGTTGTTCAAGAACAGAGGGATAAGCAGGGACATGTACAGCTATTTTCTCACAGCCAGATATGCTGCAAAGATCCATCTGCAGAGAGCTTGCAAGGGCCCCCAGAGGGTCCTTGGAAGGACCCCCCCTTTGCAGATGCCTCTCACTGCATGTCCAGCTACAAGAAAACAGCAGGATGCATGTCCACTTATTCCCCTCTCTCCAACAACACATAAATTGCTGTGCTGGGGAGGCAGCACTGCTTAGAAGGTGAGTCATATACTTCTCTCGATACAGGATCTCTACCAATGTTTCTAAACCTTAAAAGGCCTCCGATTTCAAACACTATTACAAAAAATTGTTGTGCTAATATATTCCTGAAATACTGGACAACAAATCAAGACTCAGAAAAGCAACCAGCTGTGCCTATATAACTGAACTTTCTCCACCAACTTGAACAGTGACAAACAGAGAAGAAGGGAGCAAAGTCCACTATTTCTTTAGCACTATATGCAGCAATACATGACTGCCTGTTCATGACAAGCAGAATTGTTCTGGCCACTCTCTGTGAAGCACTGTGCCCAAACAACCTGAACTCCCCTGCCCAGGGCAGGTCCACAATGACATGTTCACTACTCGATGTCTCGTAGCAGAATCTGTGAATAGCATTCACAGGGAAGTTGGAAGTGATACAAAATGACACTAGGGCTATGTGTTCTGACTGATGTGAAATCTTACTGTTATTTACACAGGCAGACCAGCACCTGATGCTGCAGTCATCAAGGAGTGAACGTGTACAATTGTCTGCATATGTGAATGACAGCATGATAAGCTGACCCGTATAACAGAGCCAGCACGGTGCAGCGTGCTACCAGGTGCCTCGGAACCGAGAAATAAATTTAAAAGGAAGGCTATTACGCTTACCATGCCCTCAGTTACATTGTGCCTCTCCCACATGTTGACATACTAGGTTTTAACTGTACAGAAGAGAGGAAGAGAGTGGCAAGGGTAGTAATGGTAAACATTATGCATGCACATGAGTAAATGCATTTACACAGACTCAGGATTAAGGGTGAAGGAAGCTGGGTTTTAAAAGGAAATCTTTAGGAGGAAAGATTGTCGATCACACACACAATCAGGTGATGAGAAGCCACTGACAGCTGTTGAGGAATAAAAGTCATGGGCACAGATTTATCAGGATAAGATGAGGAAAACTAAGAAATAGACTCTTTTGTGCTGAGTGCTGTCAGTGCAGGTACAGAAAGCAGGGCTTCGCATAGTCTGTGCACAGAGAAATGATCTGGGCTGAAGAAGCTGAGAGAGACTCAAGTGTGAAAGGAAAGCCACAGAGATTTCTGTCACAGTCAAGGTACAAGATAACAAAAGAAGAGAGAAGAATGGCTGAGCATTGGCCATGTGGTATTTGATGACAATGACTGGCAACTGACTGGATACAGGAAGCAAAGGAGAGGGAATGGAGTCAAAATAAAGCCTTCATGCCTGATTCACAAATTGGAGAGTGATAACATCATCATCAGTGGACGCAAAAAATAATGGACAAATGACATGCAGTCTTGAACAGACTGAGCATGAGACAATGAGGAGACACTCCAAGCACACATTTCAGACAGGCACTGAAAGAGGGTGTTGAATAAAACTGCCAAGGTTGTTGATTCAACCTTCAGGAGATACTGAAAGCCATAGGCTCCCAAGCACAGAGAGCATAAAACAAACAGCAACCAATCAAAAACCCTCAAAGAAAGCGATATACCCAGTTATGTTTCCCCCAGTATAGCCACGGAACAAGGAATCTGACAGAAAAAACAGACAGGAAGGACTGAAAATCTAAGGTGCGCTCGGAGTCAAGGAAGAGATCGTTTGGGGATCAGTTAAATGGTGCGAACTGCCATCAGTGTTTCAGGAATGAAAGCTATAGTGTCAGTTATATTCCTCCATTTTTGAGCCATCTGCCATTTTGTTTGATGCACATACATGCTGCTCTTGTCTGGTACGGTGGTGAAAACAACTAGCTAGAGCCAGTGGCATCACAGCCGCTCCAAGCTTGCCTTACAAAAAGCCACTGAAAAGTGTGCCTCTGCTGAAAGAAAGATATGATAATCACTCTTTTCTCCTACATACCTGCCCTCAAAGATATACTTATGGCCTCATGGAATTCAAAACAGGAGAGTGACTGTTTCCTTACAGACAAAACACTTTCAGCTGAGGGACCTGCAGATACAATCCAGGAAGTTCTACTATTACACAACCTTAATATGTTTCAGGTAAGCCCTGTGTAAAACAGGCAGACAACTCAAACAAATATAAGTTTTGCCTAATTTTCATACATTCATTTAAAGGAGATGTGGCTCCATAATCTCCCCCACCTCACTTTTCAAAATATTCACAGGAAAAGTTCAGCATACTAGTAATGCTGCCTAGGATTAACTAACTCTCCAACTAGTATTCAAATTGTGCATTGTGTGGCCATTTAGGGAGTAAACCATTGCAAAAGAAATGCCGCTGGACAAATTAGAATTGTTTGGGTTTTTTTACTATTTTGCAAGGGAACAGACAGAGCAAACAAGTTGTTCTGGGTAGTTCCCATTAACCCTTCGGACTTTCAAGAAGCATGAAATTTAACTTCCTTTAGATTTTTAACAGGCAGAAACCAAAGGCCACAATAACAAAACATGGGTTTTTTTGAACCTGGAAGAACTTTGCTTTTACTCTAAAAGATGTCTCCAGTTTATCATCCACAGTTTTTACAGTCCTAAGCCACTAGATATAGTATGTAAATCTGAGAGTTTGAATGGTATGATGGAATCTTAAGTCACATTGTGCCTTAGATATATAGTCTTACATGTAGATTACATATAAAACTTTTTAAAGAGCAAGTTGCTACTGTTACATCAATGTCAAAAAGGAGAAGTTAGAAGAAAATGAAGAGCAAATGTAATTTAATATGTTTGTCCAATTCAACAAAACTAGGCTTATGTTATGCAGTTCAACAGGCTGGAGTCACTGCAAAGTTGGGCAAGCCTCTGAAGAACAGGCAACAGCTAAGCAATGCATGTGATGAGAACGCTACAGATGTACAGGCTGGTAAAATGCCCCCTTAACTGGTTGTTAAAATAGAGGAGCAAACTTTCTACCTGCAGTTCTTGTGAGATATATTTCAGCAAGGCTGGAGAACTATTTTGAGCTGAAAAGGTTTATTGTTGTTATTGTTTTCCCACTCTTGTTACTGCACTATCCAATGTAAAGAACAGGTATGATAACCAGTGCAGTGTAGTGTACTGAGTGCTAAAGGAGGACTCTGAGTGAACCTCCAGAGAAACCCACTAGGTTACCTTGGGCAAGTGACACTCTCAGCCTCAGATGAAGGAAATGGCAGACTGTTGCATAAATCTTGGCAAGAAAACCTTAGAATAGGGCCACCACAGGTTGGAATCAGCTTGAGGCACATAAAGATAATCAAATGGCATTCCTATATACCTAACAGGAAACTGGGTAACTATCCTGGCATGGTCAGCCTCCAGATTTTAGTACACTCTAGGCAAGCAATGGGTCTTTCCCCACATCATGGCATCTCTCTTCCTCCTTGCAAAATTGTCCTGGCTGTCCTAGGGTTCATTTCTCCCCATAGCAGGGGCTGTGCTTGTACCGGCTGAAGATGAAAGCCTTACTCCAGAGTCCCAACCTACAGGAAGGGGAGAACAAGCAGCACCAGCAGAAGAAGAATGAGGCTTGGAATGTTGTGTTGACATTTCCCACTGTTTTGAGTATCATGTTACAAACATAAGACTTTTACTATGGCTTTTTATTAGTAGTTTTTAAAAAACTAGAAAAATAATTAAAAAGTCCCTCACACATGATCTCTCTCCAAAATCAACATTTTAAGAATAATAAGTAAACAAAACTTGTTACATTTAAAAGGGACTAAGGAAGCCAACATGGTGTAGTAGTTTGAGCATTGGGACTACAACCTGGGAGACCAGGTCTGACTCCCAGCTCAACCAAAGAAGTGACCTTGAGTGCATCACACACTCTCAGCCCCCACAAACTCCATGATAGGTTCACCTTAGGGTTGACGTAAGTCAGAAATGACTTGAAGGCACACATCAACAACAAAAGTTATCAAGTCATTACATTATTACTGAAATATTATAACTTCTCTCTCTCTCCTCTCTCTCTCTGCGGGGACACAGACAGGTGTTCTCTCCCATTCTGTTTTTCAGAGTCTGGGTAGCTGCTTCTCCATGCTTCGTATCAAACTGCCAGAGTTCAGCACTTCTTCTGTGCCGGAGCATGCTGGGTTCACTTTTTCCTCTCTGTCTCATGAAAAGTGGAAAAAGGGCAAAGGCATAGGAGGTGATCTAATACATTTCTCCCTTCCACAAACTCCCTATCTATTCTCCACAGCTTTCAGGCATCAAGGGTCATTTTCAGGTGACCTTCTTGGTGAAGTATCATGGCAGACAGTTCAGTCAGTTAACCCATCAGAGACAGGTTCCTATTTGGCCATAATTTTTGCTAAAAGACTTTGCTTTTTTTAATTGCTTTAATTTAACTTTTCCTACAAAGTTTTAAAAAGTAATTTCTCAGGACATCACATTCAGCTGTAAACTAAATATAACTTGAACATCATTTCACTAGAATCTAAGTCAGTGGTTCTGAACTTTTGGCCCTTCAAATGTTTTAGACCCCAACTTCCAGAATCCTTGACATGCTTCTGAAGGATTCTGGAAGTAAAAGTCCACAACTTCTGGTGGGACAGTGGTTCAGGACAACTGATTTAAATGATCTAAATATTCTAAGACACTACTCTGAAGAAATGACAATTTTGGAATAGGTAGTAGCCTTAATAGAAAAGAATTCAAAACTAACCCTAAAAGTATGACAAGAAAATAGAGGGGATAGCTGCCATGACAATTCAAAGGTTAACAGACAGATAGATCGATGACATAGATATATAAAAATAAAATTATATGATCAACAAAGTGTCTGCGAGAATAATAACAGAAAGCCATTCAAATGTTTGCCTGATTGTTAAAGGATATCAAAAACGGACTGTGAAAAGCCAGAGGGGAAAACACACATACCAGAAATCTCTTCCTCTTTCAAAAGGAAGGTAGGACAATAATCGCACAGCAAGTCTGCCTTCTCATGTAGTTATTAGGCCCCTTTCTTTAGAGTGCTTGGGGCAGAGTAAGTATTATCAGTCGTATAAAAGAAGGAAAGATGAACCCAGCACAGTTTCGTACTAGAGACTACCTGTATTTTTGGGTCCATCAGCATAGACCGGTCCTGGAGGTGGAGGAGCATTCTGCCATCCATACTGTGGATAGCCTTGGTAGCCTGGCCCTGGAGGCCCCGGTGGCCCTGGTGGGTAGCCAGGGTATGGGCCAGGACCCGGTGGTTGCTGAGTATATGGTGGGTATGGGGCACCTGGATGTGGACCAGGATACGGTGGAGGATTTTCGTAGTTCATTTAGGATACCAAGTGTTTCCTAAGAAAAAGAGACAGATTTCACTTTTAGGTTTTTTTTTTTAAATTCAGCCATAAAAAAGAGCATGCATTATTAATCATTTCTATACCATCTTTTGCATACTGATTGCTTAATCTTGATTCCTATTGGAGCTGTCCAGGTGCAAACTGTTGTTATGTGCCTTCAAGTTGTTTCCGACTCATGGAGATTCTAAGGCAACACTATCATGGGGTGTTCTGGGGTTGAGAGTATGTGATGTACGCAAGGTCACCTAATGGGTTTCCACTGCCAAGCGGGAAACTGAAGCCTGGTCTCCATGGTTGTAGCCCAATGCTCAAACCACTACACCATGCTGGCTCTCTAGGGGTAAACTGCTGGAGGACAAATTCCAGGACTGTTCTTGGGGACAAATGTGGACTGAACATTCAAACAGATGATCCCTCTAAAAGGAAGACTGTAGGACAGTGCAAAGTAGGACAAAAAAAAATCCCAAAAACTTCTCTACTTGAAGCTCTATGAAAGAAGTCAGTGTTGTCTGGATGGAAGAGCCAAAGACACGTCACTGAATCTGTGGCCAAAGTTGGACAGATCACCATTTAAAACCCAGTGCATTATTTTCTGTACAGCCATACTATTTAACTGCCCATCAGTCTACGGTGAGCAGATTGCAAGTGTCCTCATGAGAATCAAGGAAATCCACCCTCTCCTACCACACCAGAATTATATCCTATTCCTAAGCAGTATATATACATTATCCTTTTACAAATAATCGTTACAAATACTCCAGACTTCTCTCCAATCCGCAAATACGATTGAGGTTGGCTAGTTGATCACTCAGGCAAAAGAACTATTCTGCCTTTGTTGCGAAACACATTTGGGAGCCATTTTAAAATTCTCATACAGATGAGAATTATGCTCAAAAGAGAGAACATAAGGGCAGCTGAATGCTACCAAAATATTTAAAGATTTGGGAGGGGACACACACACACATGGCTATCAGAGAAAGAGACTGTCTTCAAATATAATTATAGTGCAAAGCCAATGGCAATTATTTCCAAACTGGGGATAGGAATTAATTGAATCCCTTTTTCTGGAAGCAATATCAAGGCGCCCTCATTCCAACAACTGCTGTTGGCAGATTTTGTTTTGTTTTGAAAGCAGATAACATCTTAAAATTTGCAATAAACATAACTCTTCATATATATAATTTATATAAATTATATAGTTTATATATTGCTAGCTAAAATTATCCACTATGGCCAGAATCCTGTATCACAGTTATGGATTTGTAACCTGTACTGTTACACATTCATGGTCTGTACAAAACCCCTAGTTTAGGGAACACACAGGGACCATTAAAAGCCTCCAGTCCCTACCTCCTGGGTGGCAACCGCTGCAACGGCAACTGCCTGTTTGCCTGTCACTCAGGAAGCAGCTGGCAGAGATCACCTGCCAGAGATCACCCCTCATGTGAGTGATTCCTGGCAGGAAGGGGAACTGTGACAGGAACTCTGTGTCTGCCTGTTGCAATGGGGATCCTTCACAAGATAAGTGGAAACAGCAGTCAGCTGCCTCCCAGGCAACAGGGAAACAGACCCCCACTCACTGGTGGAACTGCCTGTTAAGTGGGGACTGAGGGGATCATGTCAGGATTCGGTGCACAGTACTATAAGTATATTACTCTACACATATAGGCCATACAGGATTCCAGCCAATCAGTACATACACACACATATACATATAATAAAATACATAAATGCTTCATCAAAAAATTGTAAACAACTGAATTTTGAGAAGTACCATATACATATTCAACTCCTGAATTTACATCATAAAAATCTAGTTTGGCAAATTTAAGTATCCTTTCCGCATAAACTCATTAAAGAGAATCCACTTCCCCCAATTATGTTACCTCCAAGTTACACTATTGTTTGTGATCCATCATAATATTTGCAATTAATGGCTGACAATTAATTTTAAATAAGCAATTTACATCAGTTCTTACATATATGACAGACCTCTTAGTTCATTTTTGTACCAGCTTTACTTATGGCTGAAAAATAAATGGAGAGGAAAGGTCTCATCTCTTCCTGTATCTCAAAAACCCTCCTTTTTTTTTTTTTTATGAACTGGTAATTGGGCCTGTGGTGTATTTTATAGTACTGTATAGGTTAGAAAAAGAAATCAACTGCACATTTTCTTAACATGTTGCATGAAAATACATGCTCACCATTCTCAAATCCCTTCTCCAATCGAACTAATTTGAAACAGGCTGAACAAAAACCTAAATCTACATTTATAATCTCTTTAAAATGGCTATAATCTCATGACCATCAGATTGAGTGAAAGGGGTGGTATTTAAAAGTAAAGAACCACCATGGAGGGAAATATTTGATCTGAGATTAATTATTATAAATGAAACCAGAAGTAATGCATTGTATTTAATATTTTTCCTACTGGACTGAGGGATTAGAAAAGGCCCAGAAAGTGCCATATATCACCAGGGTCATTCAGGCAGTTCCCAGTGGTGATCTGGTGACTTCCAACTACCCCAAGCTCTGTGATGTGTTCATTTCTCACATTATGTACTCTACAACAGGCTACAAGAGCAGTTACTGTCCATCTCTTGAAGGAACTTTTTTTTTTAACCGGCCCCAGCATCTGGAAATTTCTGGACATTTACAACCTGATCCTCTGTTTACTCCAAATTAAACCTTGCTTGGTTTAAAAGGGCTTACTCACCAAGTGGGTACACACAGGATTGCAGTTTTAACCTTCAGGCAGTCTTATAGTATCTTTTACAGAAGAGCAAACGATTCTGTCTCTTGTCACTAAGCAAATGGAATTCTCCAAAACACATGGACTTTATGGCAAAAGGTTCTGGATTGAGCTCCTATGCTGTATTAACCACTTCTTTATATGTAAACTAGTAGCTTTTGTTCCATTCCCTCTATCAGGCGTTACAATTAAGGGAACAGGAGGAAGCTTGTTCTGAGTTCAAGCCTGTTCCAGTTTGGCAAAGCACAACTGAAGTAACTATCATTCCCTCCACCCAAATTGACTGGCACTTCTGCCAGTCAGTTCAGTGGAGAAATAAAAGTAATCTCCTTCCCCTGGCTCCCTCAAAGACTCTGTACTCCTTTGACTCCTAGTTTTAGAGAAAAGTCAAGGTATAAAATAAAGTTGCTGTTGCTGTTGTTGTCGCTGCCATCATCATTGTTGTATATTGTATAGGCCACAAACAGCGGTTGCTTCTGATCAAACACCCACGTGAGATGCCTACATCCACAACTGGCCAAGCCTTTCTGAGAAATGCACATCTCCTTTCAATAAGCTTGGACAGGCCACTGCTGGTTTGGTCTTCCTCACTTATACTTTAAAAGGCAAGCTGCTCTGAAGGCAGAGACTGGCAAGAGCATGTGTGCGCGTGCATGCATGCAAATGTATACTTCAAGAGCATGTGAGTAGCTTCAAATTGTGCTGTCTTCTTCCAGCTACCTTGCAACATTCTCCCACTGGGAAACTCAGTCAGGTTTAGAGACAACTGTAGTGGAGTGGGGGCACATCTGTCACACTACATAAAATCAATTCAAGCCACAGTTTCAGATCCTAGCTGGTTCTAACTGCAGATCATCTCTGGGCTGTAAATTCCTTGACAGCATTTGAGAGAGAGAGAAGGAACAACAGGATAATGCATTAAAAACCAGAAGAACAGAGACCAAGCACTGCACCTCTAGCAGCCTCATGCATGCTATGCATAGTAACGTTGCTTATTAGGCCCTTGTGCAACCCTGGACACAAGTATTAGTTCACCTAGCTACGAGTGTGCTATGTCATCCTTAAGAAGTCAAGAGAGGTTATTTATGTTGCTTTAATGCACTTTAATCAAAGTAACTTGCTTAGCCACATAGCTTCAGATAGTCCTTCCCTAGGAAACAGGTTTTATGCCACATCTGACCTTCACTTTTTAACTGCAAGTAGCTGGGAGCAAGTTTTATGACTGCATTGGCTCATTTCAGCCTTCTATGGAATGTTCCCAATGAAAAATAAATGGGGAGGTGGATTTCTAGCCCTTTAGGTCAAAAGCCCCTTAGTCCAATTCCCAGTTTAAAGTATAGTCACACCCCACCATAACAATAAGCTGTAAAAGACAATAGAAGAGGTGAAATGTTGGACACAAGAGGAATGAGGCTTCAAGGGCCTCTCCTCATCCCTCTCTACTTGTAACAGTCCTTTTTCCTTTCTGCCCTCACCTCTCATTTGCTCACTAGCAAGTACTGGAAATTATGCTACCTCTCATAAGCAATGCAGCAGTTTTCATGGTTAATGCCAGGCTTTGTTTACATACACTTTGTATTATTATCTCAAGAGGAAGACTGCATGTCATTTCCCCAAGGTACAATTCTCAGCTTATTTACCAGATATCCTAGCTTAGATATTCACCAGTGTGAGGCAATTTTTCCACATGCTGCCTGCTGGTGCTGCTGCTAATGGAGCTTTGCTTTTGTATAGCTTGTTTGATTTCATTTGCTTACAATCCCTAAAAAGCTGAAGCAACTGCCAACACCTCAAATAACAGTTATCTGCACACAGCAGTTTTGGTAAGTGCAGTGCAATGCAGTAAAAGAAGTTGTACATTAAAAGCATGAAATAATTCCCCACACTACAGGCTGACCAACAGAGTTGTGACTTGCATAAAAACTATATAGAACAGAAGGGTCCCAACAGTAAAAATAGAAAGAGAAGCAATTGTTCCTCACTTGTACACTGACAAAACAGGGGAGAATGCATGTTTGATCCATTGCATGCAGTAAAATTTCCTCATCTAAGCAGCTAAATGCAATGTAACTGCCATCTCTATATTACTTCTTCTGATACCATTTCCCTGCTCCGTGTCACTGGCTCAGGCAGAGAAACACAAGACAATTTGATGTTAATGTTATAGGGAGAACGAAAACTTGACAAGAACCTACTGTCCTGATGGCAACACCCTATGGAGAGTGGCACCTACCTCCTCTCTCTGTCAGGTGGAATTTTGTAAACTGTAATTTATTTTCTTCATTGAGTGGTGGCTTGACTAAGGGCTAGCTAGGAAATTCACACCAGGATAAAATTACTTGCCCAGTTATATTTCTGCACAGTGTTGTTTAAATTTTAACATCTATGGGAAAGTTTACAATGAGATCTCGTTATCCAATGTTTTGAGAACACAACCTTATTGTTTAAGAAATACAAGAAATATTGAACAGAAATTATCATAGCTTCAATTGTGGATGGTGACATTCAGGACTTAGAAAAGTTTGAACGTACACCTGAATACTTTTTGCACTTCCTGGATTAATTTAGACAAGCTAGCTTATTGAGAAAAAGTTTGAAGTACTCTCAGAGCAACTGTCACAATTGTCACAAGACTTGATGAAGATGAGGATTTTAAATGGTTGAAATGATATGCTGGCAATCTGAGGAAAAAGAAGACACAATACGATTGCTACAAAAGATGACCTCTGACTCAGAAATGCTTCAATGTGAGATAAATTCACAGAAAGCGATGCAAGGGATCTTGCAATCCTCCAAGTAACTCTGAAGTCAAATGGCCAAAATTATGGTGACTTGACATCATTTTGGAGAATTTATGACAAGTGGCCTTACAAGAAGTTTTCTCTGAAAAAAAGGAGAACAACAACTCATTGACAGACTTATTGGTAGACAGACTTCCCAGGAAAAAATATTATTTTCAGCTGGATTAGATATGAAGAATTAATGTTTATGTATAAAGACAAAAGACAGATTGTGCCTGGCTGCCTTGATAAAAGCTCCTTTAGGATTACTTATATCTGACTCATAGAATCATAGAGTTGGAAGAGACCTCAGAGGCCATCCAGCCAAACCTCCTGCCTGACAGATGGCCATCCAGCCTCTGCTTAAAAACCCCCAAAAGAAGGAGACTCCACCACACTTTTGAGGCAGCATATTCCACTGCTGAACAGCTGGGACCATCAGGAAGTTCTTCCTGAGGTTTAAGTGGAATTACTTATATGCTTTTGTTTTTTTTATATATATATATATGATTTTTTTGTCTTGTTTTTATATATGATTGTTTTTTGGGAAAATGAAATACAGAAAGAAGTAAAAGAAGAAAAAAGTGTCTGATGATGAAAATGGTTCATGCTTATGAGATATTGGAAATAAAATTTATGAAGAGATTAAGGATATTTAATGATGAAAGATAGTTTTTTCTTGTGTTCCGTATTGTTAATTTTAGGGGTTTTTTTTACTATTGCAAGAAGAATACTGAAAAAATGTTTTACTTTCTTTGGTGCTTTGATAAAAAGAACAAATATTTATAATATAGAAAATTATTATTTCAAGAACTACTAATTTTAATATAGAATAGAAGAAATCACTAATGATTAATTGTTAAGTAATTATTAAGTTTTTAATATGGAATAATTAAGTTAGAATTATTAATAATGTACTTAGATATATTAATTATTATCACATATTGTAAGTTCAGATTTATCATGAAGATAAATAATAGGCAAGAAGTATTTACTTTAAATTTAGTTTGTGATTTAATGATTGGATTACTATTCACTGTTCACTGTTAGCAGAGCACTTTTTTAGTTTGATGTAGTTTTGTGTTGCGCTGTAGCTTAGTTTGGTATTTGCAGTTTTACTTTCTTTTTTGTTAGTTTATTGTGGTGTAGGCTATTTTATAGTCTGTTTTTTGTATTATTTTGTTTTATGCACTGTTATTGTGTATATTTTTATTTTGCTGTTTTTCCTGTTCATTTTACTATTCAATTAAAATCAATTTAATTTGCATATACATGACTAAAACAGCAGTTTTGAAGAAAGGGTATGCTTTGTTTTAAAATGGACCATGTGCCTTATAAAACATAAATTCATCAGGTGCCATCTTAGAAGGGGTATTCCCTCTCGTAGGAAAATAAAGAGATTGCCTCTTCCAAGGTATTAACAATACTAACTAGCATTTCCATTCTTCAAAGTATTCACATTTTTTAAAGAAAATATTTCAAAGTCAAGTGTGGACACTTTCAGTCAATAATTAATCTGATTAAAAATTGCAGACTTAATTTCAGACACATCAGACAATAAACCAGATTATATAAATACATAACATTTATTTATAAGATATATAAATGTGAGATTTTTTTTTAAAGCAAGCTAATTAAAAATCCCAAAATATAGCTAACACAGAGCAATAGAATGAGTGAATACATTTGTTTACTTTTCAACCAATACTTCATTAGGACAATTGACTTTCTGAAGTTTGATCTCCAAAGAGTTGCCTGCCAAACAAAAAGTGTGTCTGGCAAGCAGTTAAAATTCTATGATACAATACTCTTTACAATGATGCAGCAGCCCAATAGAGGATCACAAATGATAATGGCTCCCCGAGCTAGCCTCCCTTGAAGATGGAACTAGACAGGATGAAAGAGAAGGAGTAGCAGCATTTTAGATTACCTTTTCTTGGAACAGCCTTGGACTACTGAAGAAAAAGGCATGTAAAGATACTCAGACAAATGCATTGAAATGCTGTGGTTTGTTTTATTTTTCCAAAATGCATTTGCAAAAATTAGAGAGATATTTTCAATGCTAAAAGCACTGTATAAAATATGTAGATCAATTTTAGTCATATAAAAGCTCCATTATCACCACTGCTCTCTAAACATATTTAAAAACCCACATGACCAATAAGAGGATGTGAAACAGAAATGCTTGTGGATTTAGGCCAGCCAGAATTCTGTTCTGTATGCTAACGCTTTCCAAGCAATCGATGCCCATATTACCTTAGAGCAGAATTATGACTAGGCAATCTATACAGATACAAAGATACATTCGCTTTTATTTTGGAGTAATCCACTAGCCTTATTTCAGTAGCTTCGGTGAAATAACTTATTTCAGTGTTAGCAGACATTTTAAATGTGATGAATGTAACATTTTTGTCTGATAGTGTACTGTACTACTGTTCCCCCGTTTTAATTCTCTATGTACATGTTGCACGCCCACCCACCCAAATGAATCAGTAACCACTCCCATACCCAGCACCTTTTCCTTAGTGTGATAAAGCTCATATAATCTTCTGAATATAATTACTTTCAAGGAGTATGAGTTTCAGTACACCACTGATTCTCAACCTGAGGTATATATACACCTAGGGATACTAATAAAGATCTTTAGAGGTATGCAAAAAAATTTGAATAATGTCAGAAAAAGTATAAAGTACAAGCATTCTCAAAGGATGTCACAATTCAGTGTTGTTCTTGATTGCCCATAGCACTGATGCTCCTGTCCTGGAACCTTAAGGATTTGAGGAGGGGGGTCATAGAAATAAAGGGAAGAGTGACACACAAGCCTAACTTCCAAGTGCCACTGGATCACAAAATTCAAAAGAGTCTTTCTCACACACATATACAAGTGTACCCAGTCTTCTATTTCAGTTCCTGTGATCCTAGCCCCGCCCATACTAGGTGGCTTCTTAAGCCTTGCATACATGTGCTCTTCTCTTCCTCTCCCTTGTGTCCCCTTCCCTGAGGAGAGAGTGCACCCGATGGAGACATCCAGTTCTGCCCCAATCCACCTGAAGAAAGGACGTGCAGCACTGGTTGCTCCTCCTTGTGCCATCGGCTGGGAGCAAACTGGATCCTGAAACTGTGGAAAGTGCCTAGTTGGGATGAAGAGGCCAGACAGGGTGGCTAGCCTAACACTCTGCCTTTCCTTCCATGGGTGTGGGGACATCTCCTCAGAGCTCACAGAAGCTGTCCGATGGAGATTTTCCCCCCCCAAAGAAAGGACAGTAGAGGGATACAATCTATGGAAATGGGCTGCGAATGGGTACACAAGTGAAAAAAAGTTGGAAAGCACTGCATTATACCATGAGCACACACTGCTTTTGATTTCTCTACTTTATTCCCATCCCCAATGGTAACACTCTGGCCTCATTAGCAAAGTCTTGCCTCCCCTCATCTCTACTATCAGCTAGATTTTTTGGCTGAATTATTTTGTTGTTAATGTGTGCCAGGAAAACTTGTGAGGTCTCTTTTTCACAGGTCTTGTTTCCTGACTCCAAGGAGGATCTGAGGGGGCAAAAGGTTTGTGTGTGTTCAAAGAGGCACGTTTACTCTTTCACACACACCTCCTGTGCCTTGTGGGTTACTGAGATACAAAACTGAGATCATCTTTAGTTTTCTGTGTTCTTTCTCTCTGTCTCCTAGTTTCCTGGAGCAGAAGTACTGCTTTCTTCCCAAGGGTTCTGTGGTTCTGTTCTGTGGGAACTAACCGCTTGGGGCCATGCCTAAGGTTTCTTGTTGGCTTCTGGAAGGCAGAATAGGAATACGAAAGCTTCACGGGAGGGGGGGCGCTATGTAGGCATGCCCTTCCTTAGCTGGTCTGGCTAAAGGAGATGTAAGTTCTCTTCCAGAAGAGGAGAGGGATGAGGGTTCCCCAAAACAGATTTGGAGGTGTGCGGAGGGAAAACCCATCCCTTTTTGTTTCTCAGGGTGGAGAAACATCTAGAAAAAGAAGGGCGGCCTAGCCAAGCAGGAGTATTCTGTGCCCTTTTTCTCTGTGGAAAACAAAATGAAACAAACCGAACAAACAGCTGAAACAAGCACACTTTTCCTTCGTCTCTCAACTGGAACAAGAACAGCCAAAGTGCCAGTGAGGTTCAACAGAGAGGTATGCAAATAAAACTTCCATTCTGAATGAAGAGGGTTACATCAGGTTAGTAAACATCATACAGTGTGGACATCATGATGATTTGCTGTGGAAAGGAAAAGCAACGTTGAGAGTGGCACAGGATTGTTCATGTCCTTAACCACTCCCAGGTTGATAGGGTCATGTGGAAGAGCACATGAAACATCAAAAGCCATGTGTGGCAGGAATAAAGGGGATGTTTCAGAAAAGTAATGTTTATAGCTATATTGATTTAATGTTAAGCATTCTTTTAAAATTTTTAGTGCATTCTTAACTATGGG
This sequence comes from Iguana delicatissima, assembly GCA_948472985.1. Taxonomy (NCBI): domain Eukaryota; kingdom Metazoa; phylum Chordata; class Lepidosauria; order Squamata; family Iguanidae; genus Iguana; species Iguana delicatissima. Next base: position 9,001 of record CAOKZL010001690.1, on the reverse strand, counting down.
AAATACATATCCATGTGTGGATTCAACCAGGGCCTGAAATACTATCTCCTAAAATGACTAAACTTCAACAGCTGTTTCCGTTCAGATCCACCTTCTTGTAGTCTGCATATCACTTTTGAAAGACCACAAGACATGTTAGGCTTTGTGTTCTACCCTTCTTAAAATGACTTGCCAGTTCATCTGAAAATACTAGGTTACCTTGTCATGTCAATAGAAGCTTCTTAATTGCACTGCCCTAATTCTCTATACATGTAGCAAGCGAATAGCTTAAGGGCATGAATTTAATTACTCACTCACTGATTTGTAGCTATTTATGGGCTGACAGATTCAGTTAAGAAACACAGTTCAGAGCAAGTGTCCTTCTTACGTCATATCCTTTTTAAAATTACCTCAGGGGAATTCCAGTTACTGGAAATAATACTGGGACAACACTCTGTCTCTTAATCAAGCCGTCACTGACACACAGCTTTGCTTGTTCTATTTGCAATTTGTCATTTCAACTGCACTTAAGTCACCATGCTTTATGTAACCCTAATATGCTAAATAACGCACTGTAAAGCACAGACAGGGAACTTCCAGTTCACATACAGAATTTGTCTCACCCAGAAGCAGTTAGGACTGCTTCCTTCCCTTAATAAGTTGCAGAGGCAGACTAGCAATCAGTTCATGGAAACTAGGAAGGGCATATTGGAAGGGCTAGACTGACCCTCCTTCAAAGTCCACTTCAATATGTGCATGAAAAGGAAGTGACCACATCACTTTAATTTCTGGCCACACACTCTGCTATACGACCATTAAGACTACAGGAGCTGTCTCCAGGTTTCAATCTGGCAGTGCTATTTCCAAGATAGCAATCCAGACCTCAGACCTACCTGATACTATTGTCTCAAGAACTGGTTTTCGCAGTACCACATTATCTCCTCTCAAAGGATGAATCAATATCTGAAAGGCCTACCTCAACCCAAGTTAAGTTCACCAGACCTGCCATTCTCTTTAGACTGCTAAGCTAGCAAAGAGAGCGGAGAGAAAATTCATGTTCTCTAGTATACACAGAGTCCATAACATGCAGCTAACCTTGGTAGTTACTATTATATTTGGCAGCCATTGCCCTTCCTCCTTTCTTTGCATCAAATGTTTGAAAAGGGCAGTCCCATTGAGCACATCACAAAAAAACTGCAATGACATATCTCAAAACAGGCCAACTTTCCTCAGGTGATCATGTGACTGCAGAAATGGAATCAGGCCTTTCAGCTAAGTTTTTGACTCCTTCTTCCTAGGCAAAGTGCCTTATATTTTAACCACAACCCAGAACTATGGACAACTGCAAATGTTACCGCATTAATTCAAAATCACACCAGGGTTTTTAGCAGCAAAAAAATGTAAAGAATTCATTAAATGATTTTCCCTTGTACAAGAGGGGAGCAGTTGTGCATCAGGCACTAAAAATATACTACTCCAAAGAAAATGGCTACGCACAGGTAGCTTTATACCCTGCTAAGCATCCATTACAGAAGCAAGAAATGCTAATCATTGGCTAATCCAAATATATGCGCATAGGAACTATGTCATGAATACATTATTATGTCAGCATACAAGCACTACGCATGCCCCTAGAGGGAGTCCCAAATTTTAGTACCAGACCCCTCTCTAGGGGTGTGATTTTTAATATTAAAATGAAGCTTTATGAGGCTCTCAGTCACCAAAGTTCATCTCTTGTAGTCACTCCCCCTCCCCTTGGCCTAATTTGGCCTACTTCCGGATGTTCAAACCCACAAAGCCTGCCTCTCTTTCACACCTGTTGAGCCTACTCAGTTAGTTATCTCTTTTACTATCTACCACTACTCCACTTGGCTTCCTGTCATTCTAACTTCTACAAGCTGATTTTTCTGCTATCTGCATCCAGCTGCAAGCATAAGCATTCTTCTTGTTTTCCCTGGCCACATTGCTCTTTTTCCTAATTCAATGTGCCTGCTATTAAGCTATTAATTAATTATTTCCTAATTAGTATGCCCCTACATAAAGGCAGTCAAGAAATGAAAGAAGATGCCCCATAAATGTATCCCCACTTTTAATTCAAGGTAGAAAAGAAAGGGCTATGGCAGGATAATTGCTCATAGCTAAATACATGCAGAGTGCATTTCCCTTGACACTGGTAATCACAGCACACAAGTTCACAGATATCTTATTTGTTCTGTGGGCAAGTGAAGAACCCTGCATTAGCAGCAGAAAATTAAAGAAGGAAGTGGTATAAAATTATATGCAGTATAAAATTAAGGTTGAAATCCACGCACACTTACTTAAGTACAAATTTTGCTGAACTCAATGGGAGTTTCCTCCAAGTAACAGTACACACAATCCGGGTGTAGGAGGAGAATAAGTGTGACAACCATAAGCAGTACAAGATTAATAAGGAAGGAAGAGACAGCGGGTATGGAAGTAAGGAATAACAAAACTAGAAGAAGGCTAACAGGGCCAAACTACATCTTACGTTAAATGTTTAACTAGCAGGTATGAGGGGATTGCAGTGGGTTAAACAATAAGTAGAGGTGGGAATTTTCATCAGAATTTTGGCACATGGGGTGTGGCTTTACTCTTCTCATGCCAGTCGAGATTCCAGTGAAAACTGAGCCCTATTCAGCAGCTAACATAAGAAAAAGATCCCACTTCACCCATCGGATCCTCTTTTTTAAGGTTGGGATCCCAACAGCACATGGGAGGATTTAAAATTCCTCATGTATCATAATCCTCCACAATATATCTCTCTTAAAATGACAAAGGTAGCTACATAATCAACAATATTTCACAAGAAATGGTTGTAAAGCTACACACATTTCCATTTGCTTCATAATAACTATGTAGGAGAGACAAAATTCTGCAGTTGTGAAGTCTCACTTAATACAAGATTAGTTCCACAGACAGGGGACTCCTGAGAGCAGACAGGGAAGAGATACACTCTTGCCCAGTGACAGTGACTTCAAATTCCTGAATTTTTCCCTTGTTTTCTACAGACATCTCTCATTTTTGCCTAAGTTGTGTGGGGTGGCACAAAGTCTAAAAGAACCAGCAGCTGGATGAACTGCATGACAATCAGTTAGGATATGTGACTTAGAATGGCTGAGATATGGCCTTAAAGATGCCATTTGAAAGCAAACCCTTCTAAACAGGAAAATGGGAGAAGAATGTGACATGCTCTCAGGCCTATACAGCAGGCCCTCCTCTTGCGCGACCTCTGCATGCACAAATGGGAGGTCATGTGAAGTGTCATATCCCATTATAGTCAATGGATGCAGTGGGCACAGGGGTTCCTGGAATGGAACCCCCAGATATATGGTGGGCGCACTATAGTAACTTATCAGACTGCAATAGCCCTGGAGGAAAGATATCTGTGTTGGGAGGACTCGTGCTATGAATCAAAGCCTCTACTCCCTCCACAACACATGAAAGTTTCACAGATGGTGCTAAGAAAGAGAAGGAAATGGAAAATTGCTCTATGTGCGCTGAAGGAACCCCAGACCCAGATGTACTGCCTAGGGCCTTGGATGTACTTACTCCCCACCATGTCTAGAATCCATTGATGCAACTGGGAAGAAAAATTCTTGGTGTGACTGCTATACAGAGAATGATCTTCAAGGGGGGCTGCAGGTGAGGACTGTGTGGAAGGAATCTACATAGCAATAAAATTGTGAGAAAAACTTCCAGTGCTGCCAGTAGAAGCTTTTTATTCAAACTTAATAGGGGAGAGTCTATTTTCTTTCAAGCTATGGGGGAAAGAGACTGAGACTGAGAAAGAGAGAGGGAGAAAGAAAATTGGGAGCAAAGGGAGACAAAGGGTAAAAAAAAGAAAAGAGAGATAAATATGATTACTGCCGTCTTAAAAGGTTACCAATCTATGCAAGAGGCCTTGCTCTGTGTTGGATCCTTGTTTTGGGTAAGTTTGCTTATTTGCTTCTCCTAAACTTTGCGCCTGCCCTATATGGTCGCACACAGCACAGTGGATTCTTAGTGAGGGGCATTTTAATCTGTTCTGGCTCTGCTTTTGTGTTCAAAGTTTTTCTCAAGGATGGGGTTGAAGTCCCCATCAAATGAAGAGACAATCCCATAAATCTTTTCACTTTCTGTCTCCTTCATGCTGACCTGTTGTTCTTCCATTCTATTGCTCCCCACCTTGGAGCCAGACATTTTCTTTTCTTTTTCAGCAAGAGGAAGGCAGAATGAGGGTAGAATGAAAATAAATCATACTTTTCTCCCCACCCTGAACTCCTGAAATGCAACACAGCCCAATCTGAGAGGACTGCCTGCACATACTTAAGGCTCCGTCCAGCCAGCCTTTAGAGACCATGCTCTGTCCTCCAGCAGCTATTTGCCCCATTAGGGAAAAGACATCTACATTTTTTTCTCTCATGAGGGACAACAGCAAGCAGCTTTGGATGAGAAAAGTGATTTACATTGGGAAAGGGTGAAATTTCCTCTCTTTCCAGTGCTGTACCCTTTGTTTTTCTGTGGGCCTCTCAGATACTCGTAAAATTATTATTATCTTTATTTTTATCCCACTTTTCTCCCCAAGGGGACTCAAAGCAGCAGACATTTAAGAGAGAAGAGATAAGGCTCCTGAGACAGAATGAGAAGTTGGACTTACTGTGAGGTTTCATTCTGGGATGGCAGGAGGAGGAATCCACAACAATTGGGTTGTTCCCCACGTGCCAACTGGAACGGGCAGGAGTCCACATTCCAAATCAGTTAATTCCGTTAGGACTCCACTCTCCCTCCGTCAGTTTCCTTCTCTAGCCAAGCCAAACTGCAAACTCTATTAATTCTGTCCATCTCTCAAGGTCAAGAAATCACAGCAGACCAACTCTACGCACAACCACTGTCCATACTCCCTCTTCATTTTCTTAATTTTTCTTTCTTTTTTTTTTTTAATTTCCCAGGGTGGGTGTGAATTCCTTCTCCTGCCATCCCAGAATAAAACCTCATGGTAAGTCCAACTTCTCATTCTCAGGATGGCAGGGAGAAGCAATCTATAATGATTGGGAAACACCCAAACCTCATTCTGGGCAGGATCTCATTTATTCTTCATAACTGACTGAAGCACCTTTCTCCTGAAAGCAGCCTGCTCTGACCGAAATTTATCCATCTTATAATGCCTTACGAAGGTCGATGGTTCTGACCATCCTGCCGTATCACAAACATCTTGCAGTGAAGAAGTCACAGTATAAGCTGTACTTGTTGACATAGACCTTATAGAACGAGGGTACACATTACATGGTCTTGCGTTACCTGCAGCATCATAGCACTGCAATTCTTGATCCACTTGCTAATCACAGCTTTGGAAGCTTTCTGACTCATAAATTTAGGATTATAGGAGACGAACAGTGCCTCTGTTCTCCTAATTCTTGCCATTCTCTTAATATAAAGACACACAGCTCTCATCACATCCAAAGTATGATATCTCTTTTTCTCTGCATCCTTTGGCTTAGGAAAGAAACTTGGCAAATACATAACGTCCGGTGTCACCTTCTTCCAAGAACATTTAGGAAGAAAGGTTGGCTCCAAAGTCAATACTAATCTGTCTTTCTGGAAATTACCGTATTTTCCGGCGTATAAGACGACTTTTTAACCCAAGAAAATCTTCTCAAAAGTCGGGGGTCGTCTTATACACCGGGTGTCGCTGAAACTTCGCTCGCTCACTCGCTCGGCTAGTGTGCTGCAGCTGCTGCTGCCTCCCAGCGCTGCCCAGAGGACATCCTCCCAGGAAAGGAGGAGGAGGGATATTAAAAGGGGGGGGGGAGGGAGGGAGGGAGCAGCTCAAGTTTGCTCAAAAGTCCAGCGGGGCTGGCAGGAAGCGCCTGGGGCTGGCGAGGCTGCCCCTTTTTGCAAGGATGTGAGCCCGGTGCTTGGCTGCTGGCTCCTCCGGAGCGACGGCGAGGGAGGAGGAGAGGAGAGGCTCTCAGCGGCACGCCACCCCCCCGAGAATGAGAGCTGGGCAGCCTTTCTGGTTCCTCCACCGCTTCCTCGTTCGCCAGGCTCTTGTAAGATAAACATGTAGAGTTTCAGCTGGAACACGGCTGGTTTGGAAAGTCTGACCTTTCTAGCCATTTGCATTTACTTAATACCTCTCTCTGTAGCCGAAGGGTAATGATTGTTGATTAACATTGCCTAAAGCAGATGGAGAGACGTCAGGCTTTGTAAGATCTGCTTGTTTTTCCCCAGACCCTTGGGGGTCTACCACCCAGAGACAGGCATAGAGTAGTGGCTTGTGCTGCCATGTGCTCATTTTAGGAATTCCTAATGAAAGATGCGCAATAATATATATATATATATATACACACACATATATTTTAAATCCCACCAAGAGGCATTCCAAGGCGCCGGCTCCACTTTCCCTCCCTCTGGACAACTCATTCGCAGTGACTGGGGCATCCGAGTTTCCTGGATCGGGCGAGCCTATCAGCAGCCGCGGAGGGAGGGAGGCTGGCCAAAGTTGCTCCTGTTGCTAGGCAGAGGACCGCCGGGAAGGAGGAGGAGGAGAGGACGACGGGGGGTGGAGCCAGCGCTGCGAAAAGGGCCATAGAGCAGCGCTGTGCCCAGAAAAACACGCCTCTTTCACCCACCTGGCCCGCCCTTATATCCTATTACCGTACCTCCTTCTCTGCCTCTCAGATTCACTGCAGTCCTCAAGAGGGAGATCTATCACTTTGATAGTCTTGGAGACAGAGAGGGCTGGGCAGGCAGGGAGGGCTGACCAGTCCAAGCAGGCTTTGATCAACAACCAGCCAATTGCCAGTAAGGTACATCGGGCTGGTTGTTGTATACTGGGTACCACATACACTACAGCACCAGTATCATCACCTGTTCATACAATGTAGCACCAGTACATACAGTACAGTATACAAATGTCCAACAGTCAAAACCCCATCATGGCTCCACCAGCAAGAAGAAAGAAATATGAAGCCAGTTTCAAACTTAAAGTTGTAAGCTTTGCCATGGAACATAATAACTGCGCTGCTGCAAGACAATATGGAGTAACAGAGAAGATGGTTCGGTACTGGAAAGCAAATGAAAAAGCATTAAAGAGTATGCCAAGGGGTAAGTGTGCATTAAGAAGAGGCACCCCACATTGGCCAGAACTCGAAAAACATGTGGCAGGCATGGTGAATGAGCATCGCCAAAATGGTTATGTAGTGACACGAAATCAAATACGTTTGTTTGCACTTCAGTGGGCCAAATCTAACCCAGATCACAGCAACAAATTTAAGGCCACTGTATCCTGGTGTACTAGATTCATGGCAAGGCATAATATGGTACTGAGGCAAAAGACAAAAATTGCCCAAAAATTACCTGCAGATCTTGATAACAAACTAAATAGTTTCCATCGATATGTAATAAAACAGCGCACTAAACATGGCTATGCGTTAAGTAGTATCGGAAATATGGATGAAACTCCAATGAATTTTGACATGGTTGGAAATAAAACTGTCCATCAAAAAGGTGAAAAAACAATTTTACTTAAAACAACAGGACATGAGAAGTCCAGTTTTACAGTGGTACTAGGCTGCACAGCTGATGGTGCCAAACTGAGACCAATGATTATTTTTAAAAGAAAAACAATGCCAAAACTCAAGTTTCCTGTTGGTTGTTTTGTACATGTGAATGAAAAAGGCTGGATGGATGAAGAAGGGGTAAAGCTATGGCTTGATAATGTATGGAGCAGGCGACCAGGTGGACTTATTCAAAAACGCAGTCTACTGGTGTGGGATATGTTCAGGGCTCATTTAACTCCCAGCACCAAGCAAAGGCTTGCAAGACTAAACACAGATGCGGCAGTTATTCCTGCAGGATTGACATCGTTGGTACAGCCACTGGATGTGTGCCTAAACAAGCCATTTAAAGATCGCATTCGAGAACAGTGGAATGAATGGATGGTTAGCGGTGAAAAGTCATTCACAAAAGGAGGAAACATGCGTGCTCCACAGTTGGATGTTTTGTGCAAGTTTGTCATAAAAGCCTGGAATGATATTGATGCAGAAAAAGTAATCAAGTCTTTCAAGAAGTGTGGCATATCAAATTCATTAGATGGTATGGAGGACGACTACTTGTGGCAAGATGAAGAGGAAGCCGAAGCTGAGACCACACCATCTGATACGGAATTTGATCCATACGATGACTGCCTTACAAATGTATCACAAGATGTCATTGATGTACTTATGACATCAGATGACGAACAGGAGGATTTTGAAGGCTTTTAAAGGGAAGCTGTCGTGCCAGCAAAACCTGTAAAAATACTGTAGCTTGCTAACTGGCCAGGGACTTGCCCAGCACTTGCTCTCTCTCTATAGTTTGTTATCTTCCTCCTATCATCATCAGTTCCAGTTTGGTTGACAGCTTAGAAAACAAACAGCATGGCAGTTCCCATGGGTTTATTGTCTTATCCTTCCTTTCAGCTTTAGAGTGAATTAGGAAAAGTTTAATCCACTTGCACTATTTTATGTTTACATGTTTGATGACAAACAGCCTTATGTTTATAAGTGACAGTTTTCCTGCTAAGTACCTGCATGTCATAAGCATTTGAATTAAAATTACCATATTGAAATCAAATCTGATGTTTTTTTTATTTTTTATTTGGTGTGCTTTGGAAGAGGGGTAGTCTTATACGGTGAGTATATCCCAAACTCTATATTTTAACTGGAAAAGTTGGGGGTCGTCTTATATGCCCAGTCGTCTTATACGCCGGAAAATACGGTAACACAAGTTCACATTTACAGACAAAGCAGACAATTCTAAGACCCTTCTCGATGAAGTTATGGCTGTTAAGAATGCAGTCTTGAGGGTCATTAATCTCAACGAAGCATCCCTTATTGGTTCAAATGGTGCCTTTATTAAAGAATCCAATACCAGATTCAAATCCCAACTCGGAAATCTACATTTTGTTGGGGGGAAGTCAGCACTGCACCCCTCAAAAATCTCTTTATATGAGGATGCGCTGACAGAGATCTCCATAAAC